>JAPCYS010001934.1:0-196455 GCA_028641055.1 Alopecurus myosuroides
AAAATATTCTTAGTAGGAAGCAAGTTCATGAAGGGGTCGTTGCATAGAAAACAAAAAATTTCCTACGCGAGATTCACCCGAAAGGCCAATATCTAATCTATGAGACGAAGTGCAACGGGCAACGAGAGGGTTTAAGGAGAACACATACCCTCGAAGACTCAAATTTGTACGAGACCAAATCTCGTTGTTGGCGTAGTCGTACTCACACCGATCCCCATAGCGAGAAGATGAGCACCGCAATCTGGCGGTGCATCCGTGATTGGTCATACGTACGGTTGATGACGACCTCCGTTCCCTCGATCCAGCGGGGCACGGAAGTAGAGGATCCCTCGGAACTCCAGAAGCACGACGGCGTGGTGGTGAAGAAGAATCCCACGGTCAGGGCTTCGCCAAGCCGGAGACCATGAAATGGAGCAGCGGGTGGAGGGAAAAGGAAGTGGCCAGGTGTGTGGAGAAGAGGAGCTCTCACCCTCCTTTATAGGGGAGGGGAGGCAGCCCAAGAGGGGGGTGAGGCCAACCATGGGGTGCCCCACCTCTTCCCTCTTCATGTGAGTGGAAGCTCGACTCACACCCACTCATGCTCCCTTAATTTTCCACTTAGAAAATCCAAAGGTTTTCTTTTAATAAATAAATAAAACCTTTTTTCTTCTTTATTTCAGCATTTGTTAATTCTATTAACAAACTTTTGCATATAGCGTCTCGAATCATTTGTTAATTCTATTAACAACCATTCAACGAAAAACCCCTTGAACTATTTCAATATTCCCCGAAACAATTTTGATGCTGCCCAAAATATTCTTCGATATTCCCTATCCTCTCAAACGCGTCATCGAACCTTAAGTGTGTCACCCTACGGTTCGCGAATAAGATAGACATGATCGAGACTCCTCTCCGATCAATAATCAACAGCGGGATCTGGAGATCCGTGATGACTCCTATATATTCAACGATGACTCTCATGATCGTGTGAACCAACAACGCCGTGAACTATTCCCTTTGTCTCGCGATATTTTACTTGTCCGAGATTCGATCATTGGTATCAACCATACCTTGTTCAATCTCGTTACCGACAAATACTCTTTTCTCGTTCCCGTGATATAACATCCTTGTGATCATATCACGTGCTTGCAAGCGGTTTCGATGTGATATCACCGAGAGGGCCCAGAGTATATCTCTCCGTAATTTGGATGGACAAATTCCACTCTTGATCCATGATCCTCAACTAATACTTTCCAAATACTTAACGACACCTTTATAGTCACCCTGTTACAGTGTGACGTTTGATGCCATCAAGCACTCTTCCAGTATCAGCGATTGACATGATCTCATGGTCTAAGGAATAAGTTACTTCGTATGTGTGATATAACAATGTAAACTAAATGACTTGATCGCATTGCTATATTCTCTTTGGGTATATGTTCATCACATCATTCTTCTAATGACATGACCCCGTTATTAATAACTTCCAATGTTCATGATCAGCAAATCTTGATCATCTATTAATCAACGAGCTAGTTAAAAGACAGGCTTTACTAGGAACCATTGTTTGTTTATTAAGCACACATGTATCAACGTTTCCGATTAATACAATTCTAGCATGAAAAATAAACATTCATCATAAAACAAGGAATAAGATAATAACCATTTTATTATTGCCTCTCGGACATATTCCCTTCAGTTCACACTGAAATAAAATTTTCACAAATATTACAAATAATAGTTGGATCAACATGAATTTTCCAAGGAAATAACAAGAATTATTTTTCCAAAGAAACAAACCTTCCAATGTTCAAAAACAATGCTTCAGTGGCCCAAATATATCTTCTTCTAATGCGTAAATAATTCACCTATTTTATTATTCACGAACAAAACAAAATTACCCAAAATTATCTCTTAATTTTGAGAATTTCCTAGAGCAGTTTAAAGGGAAGCACGTAATTTTTTTTCCTGGAATCAGAGAAATAAATGATTTCCCAAAATTGCCTTCCAATTTAAAGATTTTCCCGGAGCCGTTTAAAGCGAAGCATTCGAATCTGTTCCTAGAATCACGGAAATAAGAGAGGATGTAAATTTGTTACTGGATTAGTTTACGGAAGCATGCAATAAGTCCCCAATTAATGGAAATTGACTTGTGAGACCAGCTGATCCTACGGTCAGGTTGCTACCAATCCTACGGCCATAGACAGGTCCGATGAGAAGCAACAAATCGACATACGATTCCTAGTGGTGCATCTTTTATAATTGAGTAGTGTTCAGTTGCACATATCACAAACTTAGAAGACCGGTCTTTGCAATCACTAGCATGACTGCAATGAAACATTGGCCTTGTCCCCTCAATTTGCCATCTTTCCTACCTCCATCTCTCTAAACTGCCATTCTCTGACTGCCTCCTAAACAACAATTACTACACGAGCAGCAAACCATTTCACACTCTATGAGATCTAAAGCAACGACTGCCAATCTCACTCAAATGTTAACTTTAATTCATGTTACCTCCTAATCCCATGTGAATCGTGAAAAACTAATGGTAAGAAGTGTGCTACCTCGGTGGTTCACCTAATTCAGTAGCGGAGCTAGTGCTAGCTGACCTTCGGTGTCTGCCCTTTGTCTCGCCATAGAGTACTCGGGGAGAATTACTGTGTATTTATACATCAAAGCCAGCTTCTGCTGGGAAAAAAATCAGTCACGTCGATGCAATCAATACTTTTCAGAGCTCCAGTGAGGAGCTGGCTCCCCTAGTGATCACCGGCCAATATATATCTATCACATTTTATTGCAATTGTGGACATGCAAATGCCTAGTCACATCCTTAGCAAATTCCAAATTCATCCGGTTCCTTGTTTTCATCTTTATTATGGATGGACGTTTATGTTTTTTGTTCATTGAACACATTGCTTGTTTAATTATACTACTTTTTCCCCTATTACTTCGAGTTTATGTACATGTTCGCAGCTTCATCTTTAATAATTTTCATATTTTAATGTACTCGAGTCACACACGACTACATATATATCCACATTGGGGGGATTTGCTACAAGTATTGCAAGATGCGATAGAATATAATATAGTTTTGTAGGGTGGCTTTCGTCAGCAAGTTTCAGCTCCTTCTCACCGCCGATCTCGATGCAGACGCGGACACCGTGGCCGGCAGGTCCTTGGCACTGACACACTCAACGACAGCTCGTTCTCCCGCTTCTTTTCTACTTCCCCGGTAGCTCCCGTATAAAAGTCGTGGCCGGCTCCGCCCTTCTTGTGTGAGTGATCTTTCCATAATGCCTCTGCTTTGCTTGTGTGAGCATCCGCTCCCCGTTTGCAAGGAGTTAGCCGGCCACATGCTGGCACGGAGGGCAACCATGGAGAGGGGCTAGGATGTGGAAGCAATGTGGTTGTAAAAAGTGGGCGAGCGGGTCGAGCGACTCGTGAAGAGAGGCGTTGTCCACCCGGGCGCGTGGGGGCGGAGGAGTCTCCATGTCGGCGGCACGGGGGCAGAGGACGAGCTGGTCCGGACATATCCCCTCCCGTTGATTAGGCTGGTGCCAATGCATCACAGCTTCTCACGGGGTATAGCCTCGCCACGTCACTTTTTTACTCACTCTCACGCCACTCTCACGGCACGGTGCCAGTGCACGGGCTATAGCCCTCACTCTCACTTCTCTCTCTGCCACATCAGTTTTTCTCTCTCCTCCACGTCAACACATATTTTTGAGACGAAAACATTAAAAATAATGCAAGGAAATGATTTTATTGAACTAAAATTGTTACCGATTAGATACTAATTAATAAAATTGCATAATAAATTGTAAAAATTACATAAAAAATAAAAAAAATAATCCTCCTCCTCCTCCTCGTCGTCGTCATCCTCTTCCAGCCCTAGCTATTTTTCCACTATCTGGATGGCCTTGGCATGTTTACGCTTTTCTGCTTCGTTCATGTCGGCGGTTGATCGGTCTTGCAATTTGTTATATTGCTTAAGTAGCTTAGCCTTCAATAAACCTGTCCACATTTTCTTCATTCCGAAGGTTGCACTTGATGCCTCACTGTTTGATGAGGATTCCTTCACCTTCTTCTTTCCCTTGCGAAATGCGGCCTTGGCCCTATCACGGCCCATTGGACGCTGCTCCTCCTCCGTCGCGTCGCTAGAACTGTACTCACCTCCGACCCTGACGAAGACATGGATTCTAGACCCTGCGGGTAAGGACACCCCCTCTCAGGCCCAAGGTCAAGGCCCAAGAAGAGGCGTCCTTGGAAGACTCCAGAAGGCCCACTTGAAGCCCACCCGCACTAACTTGCGGGTTAAGTTAGGAAACTTGTAACCGACCTAGCTAGGGTTCGAGTCCTCTCCGGGTAGAACTTGAGACCTGGCCATCTATATAAGCCCAGGAGAGCCCCCTAGGAGAGGACCAAGCAATTACCGCACGACCCAAAAGCCTTGAACTCGAGATCCTCTCTCGATTCGAGCATACCTTGTAACCGATCTATTCATCAATACAGACCGACAGGAGGCAGGAGTAAGGGTTTTACCTCTACGAGGGCCCCGAACCTGGGTAAATCTCGCCCCATGTCTAGCCGACGGTTCCACCAGCGCTCATGGGTTCTCCTAATCGAAACCCGATAGGTTCACCGAAGGGATTTGTTGAGTTAGGGATGCGACAATTGGCGCCGTCTGTGGGAATCGCGGGCGCTGGATCACTGGCATCTTCGGCTTCATCGACGTCCAACTCCCGTTGGAAACCATCGACTACGGCTCCGAGCAATCCTATACGGATCGGATCTGTCATGGTCACACCTCACTCGCCGGAATCACGCCCGGCGTTCGAGGATCTGGAGAAGAGCGTCACCCTGACGTTCGGCGGCTTCAACTTCATGGCGAACAGAGATGGGATCCTCCACTTCTCGGATGAATCTGAATCCGAATCTGGAGCCGTCAACTCGCGCTTTCCTACTGGGAAAAGCGGCGAGTCCATCCGTTACAACGCGGTCGACTATCACGCCCTCTCGACAGAGGAACCCTCCCGGGTACGGAAAACTTTCCGATCTGCGCCTAGGACACACGGGCCACGACTGGCCCAAGTCTGCATGGCAGGGTCGGAATAGCCCCCAGAAACCGAATTCAGCGCAACCGAGCGCAATATAATCGGCGTCTCGCGGGAGGCCTAGAACAAGGCCAAGGAATCCATGCGAAGAAGTCAGCCACCTGCGGCAGGAGCCACGCAGGAGGACCTAACCGCCTACCACTATCACCTAGTGAGAGCGTCCTCAAACATCAAGGATGCCCGAGCAGATCTAGCCCGTCGCAGGAGAGCGGCGGACGAATCAAGCCTACGACGAGCCGAGCCATCTCTTGCACCTTCGGTCGGTACCCAACCTGGGAGGAAGGGACCCGCAGCATCGTCAAGGGACTACGAATCTATGGCTGGGACCAACAGGTCAACCACATCTTCCTTCATGAGGGTCGACGACGATGGCAACGTCTACCCGCAAACCCCAGCTGCCGCGATCCTAGCCGCAGCAACTTACATGCAGATGAACCAGCCGACGGAAAGCGACCCTCGGGTGGAACAGTACAAGCATATTCGTAAAGGACTGGGATTGGCAGCCACAAGGCTCGCTTCTCACGATCGCAAAGAGCAATTGGAGAAGGAGCGACAGGATAAGGACAAAGAAACGCCCCGCAGGCACAGAAGCTCCTCCCCGAGAAAAGACAAGTCGCCACGTCGCGGTCGAGGAAAAGAAGCCCGCCGCCGTGGTGACAGTCGAAGCAGTAGCGACGACAGTCCGAGAGAAAAAAGCTCACGACACCAGAGCAGCCGCTCACGGAAGCGAAGCAAGGAGCCACGGAAGGACGCTGATCGCGATCAGCCCGGACACGACGCGCGATCGGACATCGCGCAAAACAAGGTGGATAGGGCAAGGGCGTCGAGATATCGCGACCGATCGTCATCCGGCTCTTCGGATGACGAAACCTGTGGCGCACTCTGTTTCGCCCGCAGTATCCGCGAGGCGCCCCTACCCAAGCGATTCAAGCTCAGCACGGAAGTGACGAAGTACGACGGCTCACTCGAGCCTTCTCAATGGTTAAGCGACTACCTCACGGCAGTAAAGTGCCAACGTGGGAACAAGAATACGGCTATGCAATACCTCAATTTGCACCTAGTCGGAGCGGCCCGCAGTTGGCTGGAGAGGAGACCGCGATCTTTCTACGCATCGTGGGACGATTTACACCGCGATTTCGGCAAAAATTTCCAGTCGACCTACAAGAGGCCGGCTACAATCGAAGAACTACGAGCCTGTAAACAGAAAAGCGGCGAGTCTACCCGAGAATACATCCAGCGGTGGACCACACTCAGGAACACCGCGGGGACCATCTCGGAAGAAGTGGCGATTGAGGCCTTCGCTAAAGGTGCGAGAAGAACTGCCTTTCGGGAAGAGCTAGGCAGAGCAGCGCCCAAAACCATCGGGGAGCTAATGATCATAGCCGAAAAATGGGCTAATGGAGAAGACGCAGTGCGCAACGAAAGAGGGTCATCACCCGCGCACGAAGACGACAACCATGGGCGAAAAAAGAGAAGGAAATACTACGACCACGAGGATAGAGAGGAGTTAGTGGCGGCAGAATTCACGCGAAGTCGCGACTCTGGTCGTCGTGGAAGTCGCGAGTGGAAACCAAAAGCAGAAGAAAAATCCCCGAGGAAGACCTTGATGCGTACTGCTCGCTACATCTGTTCACAGATAAGCGCACGGGCAAGACTAAGGCAACACACCTTCTCAAGGATTGACGAAAGTTCCATGACATTTCGGACGCACTCGCCAGGAAAAGATTTGCTTCCACCCAAAACTATCCGCCACTGCCAGGAGGAGGACAACAATTCCAGCCGCCACCGCCTCCACCTCCACCGACCAATCCAAACATGGCGCTAGCCGCATTACTAGCGCCACCGCCACAAAACACGGGAGCCAACGCGTACCCGAATTCGGCAGGACAGCTCGCGATGATACAGAAGGTAGGCCCCTCTCGCAGAGTTCAAAAGACTAACTCAAGGCAAATATGCATGGCAGTGCAGACACCACCAACGAAGCCCGAGTACCTGAAAATGGCCGATCAGCCAATCACGTTCTCGAAGGAAGACCATCCGCCACGAGTCTATCGGCCGAGACACGCCGCCCTCGTCATCCAAGCTCAAATTGGCAATTATGACCTGGCTCGCGTATTCATGGACGGTGGTAGTGGCATCAACATCATCTACGCGGATACACTCCGTCGAATGAACAAGAATTTGGACGGACTAACGGAGTCAGAAACATCCTTCCACGGGATAGTTCCGGGCAAGGCAATCCGTCTACTCGGAACAATCAACCTAGAAGTTGTGCTGGGCTCCCCACGCAACTACAGAAGAGAATTCCTGGACTTCGAAGTCGTCGACTAGCCCTCACAGTACCACGCCATTCTTGGTCGAACAGCGTTCGCCAGATTCATGGCCGTACCACACTACGCGTACTTAAAGCTCAAGCTACCCGGCGAATACGGTGTAATCACCATCGACGGAGACTTCCAGAAATCACACAAGTGCGACATCGAATTTAATGAAATCGCAAAATCTTTCGGGATGCAAGAAGAACTTCAAGAGCTGGCAAAAACAACGGACCACTCCATTATGCCCATCACGAAGAAAAACGCGACTGAACTGGAATTCAGCGCCAACAGCGACACCCGCAAGCACCAAGTACACCCGACAGATTCTGCGAAGACAGCGATGGTTTCAACAACCCTTTCGCCAGCATAGGAAGGCGCGCTCGTCAAACTCCTCCGTGAGTACTGGGAGATTTTCGCCTGGCAACCCTCAGATATGCCAGGAATACCCAGGGAGTTTGCCGAGCACTCACTAGAAGTCTTTCCTGACGCCAAACCCATCAAACAGACAACTCGACGATTTTCAGAACCCAAGCAGAAAGCGCTTGGAGAAGAAGTAAACAGATTGCTAGCCGCAAACTTCATTACGGAGATCAAGATATCCACCTGGTTAGCAAACCCGGTGTTGGTCCCCAAGAAAAACACGGATATCCTTCGGGTGTGCATCGACTACACGTCGTTGAATAAACACTGCCCCAAGGACAACTTTCCTCTACCACGAATCGACCAGATCGTGGACTCTACGGCAGGCTGCCAACGCCTCTCCTTCCTGGACGCCTATTCGGGATATAATCAGGTCCGAATGAAAAGGGAAGACGAGAAGAAGACGGCATTCATCACGCCCCACGGTGTCTACTGCTACACGACAATGCCCTTCGGGCTGAAGAACGCAGGCGCAACATATCAGCGCTGCATGCAAAGATGCCTCGCCAATCTCATTGGCAAGAACATACAGGTGTACGTCGACGACATTGTCATCAAAACTCGAGTAGAGGACACACTCCTCGAGGACATCAGAGAAACATTCGACGCCCTTAATGCATATCGGATCAAGCTCAATCCGACCAAATGCGTCTTCGGCGTCCCTGCAGGCAAACTCCTCGGGTACCTGGTATCCGCCAGAGGCATTGAAGCCAACCCGGAGAAAATACAAGCCATCTTGACTATGAATGAGCCAACCAATCTACGCGGAGTCCAGCAGCTCGCAGGACGACTAGCAGCCTTAAGCAGGTTCACCGCACGATTGGGAGAGCAAGCGTTACCCTTCTACAAATTACTGAAGAAGACGGACAAATTCGAGTGGTCACCCGAAGCTAAACAAGTGTTCGCAGATCTGAAGCGATCCTTGCAAAGCAGGCGCGTCCTTGCAACACCGCAAGAAAGGGAGCCACTTTTCCTATACTTAGCCGCCACAAATCAGGTCATCAGCACAACAATCGTAGTCGAACCTGAAGAGGGCAAAGCATACGGAGTTCAAAGATCAATATATTACATCAGCGAAGTGCTCTCGCCATGCAAGCAACGATACCCTCATTACCAGAAGCTCGCATACGGAGTCGTCCTCACAGCTCGAAAGCTCAAACATTATTTCCAGGAACACGCCATCACAGTGGTTAATGATGCGTCGCTCGGGACCATCATGAACAACCCTATGGCATCCGGAAGAATAGCAAAATGGAGCATCGAGTTGGGCGCCTGGGACATCACCTATGCTGGACGCAACGCAGTCAAATCCCAAGTTCTCGTGGATTCCTTAGCGAATGGACAGAGCTACAAACACCCGGACCGCCCGAGTACACGAGCAATTGGATAATGTACTTCGATGGATCCAAGCGAAACGAAGGAGCAGGAGCTAGAATCGTTCTTATTTCACCTCGTGGAGACAAACTGCAATACGTCCTGCGACTGGACTTTCCACCAGATGATCCAGCATCGAACAATGACGCAGAATATGAAGCACTGTTGCACGGGATGAAGATGTCAATCGCCTGCGGAGCTACCTGATTACTGATCTACGGCGATTCCAATCTCATAGTGCAGCAAACAATGAAAGAATGCGACGCCATTGCTGAAAACATGGTCGCATATCGCGACATGTATAATCTACTCGAAGGAAGCTTTAAAGGGTGCGAGTTGAAGCACATTGCAAGATCTAGCAACGAAGAAGCAGACAGATTGGCAAACATGGGTTCCACGAATACACCCATACCGCCAGGAATATATTTCGAGCGGATGATCAAGAGATCGGTCAAAGTGAAGAAAACCGCAGAAACACCTGCAGCGCCAGAAACAGAGGTTTTTCTGGTCGAGCCAGTCTGGACGCAGAAATATCTCGACTATCTGCTCAACAAACAGCTCCCGGCCGATCCACGTGAGGCTCGACAACTAATCAGGCGTGGCAAATCCTTTCGGGTAGTCAACGGAGAATTGTACAAACAAAGCATCTCGGGGATACTTCAGCGTTGCATCGCACCCGAGGACGGCAAGGAATTACTCCGGGACATATACCAAGGAGATTGCGGACATCATGCTAGCTGGAAAGCAATAGTGGGAAAAGCCTTTCGAGCAGGATTCTACTGGTTAATAGCAACCACCGACGCAAAAAGCCTGGTCGATCGATGCGACGCCTGCCAGCGATTCGCACCAAAGCCGCACGCACCCGCAACAGAATTGCACATGATACCCATCGCCTGGCCCTTTGCACAATGGGGGCTAGACATGGTTGGACCACTACGCAAGTCCACACCCGGTGGATATACACAATTGCTGGTCGTAGTCGACAAATTCACCAAATGGATAGAGGCAAGGCCAGTAACTTCGGCTAGCGCCCAATGCGCCGTGGCGTTCCTCGATTCCATCATATGCAGATTTGGTGTGCCACACGACATCATTACAGATAATGGCACAAATTTCACAGCAAAAGAAACACAGCAGTTCTGCGAGGAGAAAGGCATCAACTTCAAATTTGCTTCAGTTGCCCACCCGCAAACGAACGGACAAGTCGAAAGATCCAACGGCTTAGTTTCGGCTGGAATCAAGAAACGCCTACTCGACCGCCTACACCCCGCAGCAGGACATTGGGCGGACGAGCTACCCTCCGTGCTCTGGAGCCTCCGGACAACCCCAAATAGGTCTACAAAATACACGCCATTTTTCATGGTATACGGGGCAGAAGCAGTCCTTCCTGAGGAAGTTCGATTCAGCGCCCCACGAGTTGTGGCCTACAGCGAAGAAACCTCCAACAAAGCACTTGCAGAAGATATGGATGCACTCGACGAAATGCGGGACATCGCACTCGCGAGATCCGCAGTGTATCAACAATCGCTACGCAACTATCATAGTCGCCGCATACGCCACAGATCATTCGTGGTAGGTGACTTAGTGTTGCGGCTCAAACAGAAGTAAGGACACAAGCTCGAACCGCCCTGGGAAGGGCCCTTCATCATACACGAAGTTATCCCAGGCGGAGCCTACAGGCTGAAGAATCCAGAGACTGGAGGAATCTATTCCAATGCATGGAATATCGCACAACTCCGCAAATTCTACCCCTAGGTTTACTTGTTTTTTACAACAAAATAAGGCTATACTAGCCAATCCTGTAGCTCGAATACATGACTTATCAGTCATTGCAATAAAAGACATGATTTCCTCATCATATTCACTCGAATCTTCTAGTTCTTTACATGCTAAAAGTTACAGGTACACACCCCATAAAACACACGGGGGCTACACCTACAACTAAGCATCACAGAGAAACATCATCAAATACAAGGTTACACACCTTACAACAGTTTTGTACAAACTATAAACAGATTACAGGATATTTACATCCAACAATCAGTCAAAGCGCTGAGCATTCTCAGTCGCCAAAACTCTATCTACCTCTTCAGAGGTCATTCAGATAATCTTCTCCGCTGCAGGACGTACAGCATCATAGTACGGCGAGATATCCTCGATCGCATAATCTGGGCGCCGAGCTACGGAGTTCAAGTCTATATCAGGATGCCATATTCGAACAAAAGAGAGGGCCACAACGCGCCGCACGTCATTTGGTTGCGTATGCACGCGCGAACTTCTCCTTCACGTCCAAACAACCTGAGCAGATAGCTCCAGTCTTCGGGACCTCTTTCGAGTGGATAAAATGCAGCATTCATCGCAACCAAGACCTCGTGAAAAGAACTCACGAGAATTCTCGCCTGGAGAACTCGAAATTTCAAGGTGGCCATCACAAACCCTCGACTGCGATCAGACCAAAAATTGTTCGCATGAGGTTTTGAGCTGTTAGCCTCTTGATGAATGTGGTTTTCCACCCACTGCTTTTCTTCCCTGTCATCCCGTTTTACAACTGAAGAGCAGACGTACTTAGTCAGCTAAGGAAAACAAGGAAGAAAAATTTCGAGCAGACGTACATCCCAAGGTTCATTACATTTACGGATGAAAAAGAAACAAAAAAAACTACGAGGCTACATTGGTGCTCCCACTAGCGGCAGTCGACCCTCCCTTCTGCCGAGCAAATATCTCTGACAGCTTCCGAGCAAGAATGGCGGCTTGCTCGCCAAAACGAGAGAGCCGTACCTTTTTGCCCGTGGAGGGGTCGACTGTAAGGGATGAGTAGGCCTCCTCTAAACCCTCGACTCCGTGCGCCAAAGAAAATTGGATCGCGGACTTCGCGCCAGCCTCCGATTGAGCGACTGCGAAGGCGTCCAGAAGACTGCCTTCCGAGAAGACCTTCAGAAGATCATATAGCGCAGGCGCATGAGTGCCATTGGCGACGAGGCGACCATGCACTTGCAACAGCACTTGAGAAGCATCGCTAATCAAGGAGAGAATTCCATCAGAATGTCTCTTAAGCTGAGCAAGTGTATCGGTTACCACATCTACCCGCTGGAGCCCAGGAATCTCTAGAGGGACGTCCAGAAGACCTACAAAAGAAGAGAATAGAACTTAACAAAGTTCAGCAAGATGAAAGATCAAAGTCAACTGAAAATACAAGACACTTACCCGCGAAGCTCTCAGCAAGGGGACGAAGGAACGCGACAACGTCGTTATCGGCCTTACTGCTAGTTTCTTCTAACTCCTTCAAGGCCTTCCGCGCATCCGCAAGTTGTCGGCTAAAATCTTCCGATCGCATGCGGGAAGCTTCTAGCTCTTGTCGGGTGGCCGCCAAGTCAGCCTCCCGAGCAGTTACCTGCTCAGAAAGACTGGCCTTTTTGGACTCCGCGAATTCAAGTCGAGCTACAAAGAGATGTTTATCAAAAATCAATAATGGACGAGACGCTGAAGCCAAGGAAATAATAAAACTTACCCTTGAGAAGGTCGTTCTCAGTTTTGACTCGGCTACGGTCCGACCGGAGTGACTCGCAATCCGACTCGGCAAGAATGACGCGGCAACCAATCGCCGCAAGAGAGTCAATGAGCGACTGCAAAAGCATGAGGATGGAAGAGTTAAAGGGATTAAATTTGAGCCTGTACCCGATTATTTACAATCGACTACAGCCTCGGGGGCTACTCCCATCGGGAGCACTGCCGTGCACCCGAGGAAAGCGATGGACAAGACTTTGAGCCTGTAGCCGATCGCACGCGATCGACTACAGCCTCGGGGGCTACTCCCATCGGGAGCACTGTCGTGCACCCGATAAAAATTTGAGGACAAAAGACGAAGTTTACCTGCCCGGTGGCGCGGGAGAGAGGATCCGCGGAGCTGTCCGTCACTTCTTTAGAAGCTGAAGTCCTGGCGGCAAAGCTGGGGGCTTCACGTTCCACAGTCGCAGCCTCGGGGGCTGCTCTGGGGTAATTTTGGACGGTGCCCGCGGTGGGAGTTTCACCCGCATCCTTTGCCTTATTCCTCTTTTCGGGAGGAATGGCAGCGGCGTACCTGCGAGGACTGATCGTCTGCAGTCTGCAGCGAAAGCTAGAAAACATCAACATCGAAGCACAGAAAATGTTCGACCAAGAATAAGGAAAAAGCACTTACTCGTCATCTTCGTCATCGTCGTCCAGCAAATCCGCGTTCCAAGCGGCCGTCATCACTGGGAACGAAGGCGAGGGAGCAAGAGAGCGAAGTGGAGTCACGGAGATAGGGGCTTGACCGGGCGATGCTTCCAAGGATTTATCCTTAGAAGTAGCTTCGTCCTCATCTACCCGACGATGCTTCGGAGGGGCGCCATTCGAGTCTTCAGCGTCATCCGAAGAATCGCTTTCTGAACTCGAAGAGGCGTCGGCGACGCTGGTATCAACCGCGCCGTCTTGATGACTCGACAATAGCTCTGAGGCAGCCTCTCCCGCAACTGGCGGGTAGAAGTTTGCCATAGCTAAGCTCTACAAAGACAGAAAAGACAAGGAGAAATTTTATCGACCAGAACTCAAAACTTGAAAGAAGCAACTCAAAAGACGAGAAGGGAGAAACTAACCGCGGCTAAAGGAGGATTCGAAGCGGCAAAGGCTTCAACTGAACAATCAGGGAATTTCTCCCCCACTTTCAGTCGAGTAATAGTCGCGATCTTCTTCTCGAATTCCACATTCGAAAGTTCCTCGCAACTCACTCGGCTGGGATCTTCCGAACCTTGATACTCCCACATAGCGGAGGGCCTCTGTTGAAGGGGCTGGATCCTGCGCTTCAAGAAGATGCTCGCCAGATGCAGCCCATTGAGCACGACTCCCGTAGTCTGGTCCCGGAGAGCGGCTACTCTTTCGAGTAAGGGCGCGACGACTTGGTTCTCCTCGGCTGACATCTTGTGTCCCCAGGACTTGCGCCTCGTCAAAACAGCGAACGGGTGGAACTCTACGATTCCACCCGAGCTGTTGTCGATGACGTAAAACCACTTTTTCCGCCAGCCTTGGGCGGAGTCGATGAAATATATGTTGAGGTAGCTGCTTTCTTGGCGAGCTTGGATCCCGAAGCCGCCCGTGCGAAGTGGCTCGCCGGGCTCAGACTCCACCCGCGACTTCTCGCGGAAGATCCGGACCTTGAAGAGCGCCTTCCAAAGCGCCCAGTGCGGGCGAATGCCGAGGAAGCACTCGCAGAACACGATGAAGCACGATATGTGCTGCACCGCATTCGGGGGAAGGTCGTGAAGCTGTATGCCATAGAAATACAGCAACCCGAGAAAGAAGGGATGAAGGGGAAAGGAAAGGCCCCGAGTCACGTGGTCCACGAAGACCACGCGCTCGTTCGATTGAGGATTGGGTACCTCTTCCTTTTTCCCGAGGCGGACCCGCTTCTCCATCTCCGCCGGCAGCAACCCCTCCCGCTGCATCTCCTTGATGCTTTTCGCGGTGGTGTTGGGGGAGCGCCAGTCGCCGGCGCGGGGCGCGGGATGCGCAGAAGGATCGCCGGACGCAGAAGCGGCAGCGCCACGCTTTTTCCCGCCAGCCATTGCTTGCAGCACGAGCTCGAGCGCGAGGAGGAAGAGGATGAGCGCAAGGAAGAAGACGAAGGCAAAGGACTGAGAAAGTTTTACCGTAACGCTAAGGCCCGTACTTATACACGGAGCGACGCGGTCTCAGTCGTACGATGCGCTACGTGGCGCTTATCACGTCCACCACGTGTGAAGATGAAGCGAAAGGGCAGCCAACGCTGTTTCGTGCCACGATCTTAACAGAAGATCGTGCGCATTTACTGCGCGGTTCGCGTAAAAACCGGGAACGACGTCTCGTTTCCCGGTCAAAAAAGCTGACATGGTGGGCCACCATCTGCTACCACTCCGTTACGTCCCATCGGGAGAAGAGGAATGCGCCATGACGTCATGGTATACATCATTCAAAATCAAGATCTTTCGACAGGAAGTTCAAACGCGAAAATATCTTCGTACGAACAACAATTCCTTCGGATAAAAGCAACTTTTCTATGAACAATTCGTGAAGCAAAGCCTCTTTGAACAAGAGAAAAATACCCTATACACGAAAACTATATCGTTTGGGTACAACATTCCGAACATGAAAGCTCTTTCATATGGAGTTAACTTTTCTTCCAACACGAAACTTCTTTCGTATGAAACCAGACAAATCGATCGGGTAGAAAGAACCTACCTCTCCTACACATGATAATTTTACATCATAAAGAACCTGGGTTGTTCAGCCGACTAGGCACATCCGGATGCCATATTCTTCGAATATGAAGGTAAGACCCAAAAAGATCTCTCTTTGGGCCTGGAATCGCACTCGAAAGCTGCATCCTCCGGTATAATTCCGTGTCAACAACACGAAGAAAAATCCTAGCGGACGCGCCGGGTACCCCTATAGGTTAAGTTCGACTCGATAAGTCCACAACGGCCCAGTCGCAACAATCACCTCATCGGGTTCGAGTCGGAGGTCTCGAATCTGTGTAGGCCAGGAGAGTTTTTGCCCTAGTCGCAATTAATTAGCCCTGATCTCTCGGGAGAGCCAAGCTACTGTGTCACATCCTTCTGTGAAGAAAGTCGTAAAAACAGGCACTTATGTTGCTCGATACTCGAGCATAATGACCCATGATACAGGGAACACACCCTTTAAAAACAATAACTGCCAAGGTAGTCCTTCAAAAGGTCAAGAAAGGTTTGACCGTCTACTCGACTGGAAAGATCCCAGTCGAGCACACGCTCGGGGGCTACTGACGAAGACATGGATTCTAGACCCTGCGGGTAAGGACACCCCCTCTCAGGCCCAAGGTCAAGGCCCAAGAAGAGGCGTACTTGGAAGACTCCAGAAGGCCCACTTGAAGCCCACCCGCACTAACTTGCGGGTTAAGTTAGGAAACTTGTAACCGACCTAGCTAGGGTTCGAGTCCTCTCCGGGTAGAACTTGAGACCTGGCCATCTATATAAGGCCAGGAGAGCCCCCTAGGAGAGGACCAAGCAATTACCGCACGACCCAAAAGCCTTAAACTCGAGATCCTCTCTCGATTCGAGCATACCTTGTAACCGATCTATTCATCAATACAGATCGACAGGAGGCAGGAGTAAGGGTTTTACCTCTACGAGGGCCCCGAACCTGGGTAAATCTCGCCCCCTGTCTAGCCGACGGTTCCACCAGCACTCATGGGTTCTCCTAATCGAAACCCGATAGGTTCACCGAAGGGATTTGTTGAGTTAGGGATTCGACAGACCCCCAGACGGATTCTCTTGGAACTGGAATCAGTCCCACTACCAGGACCATGTTGTGTTTTTCACTGCGCTTCCTTGCGAACAGCTTCCCACCACTTGAAGCGTTTGAAAGGCTGAGTCACTCTACTGTCATTTGCGTACCTCGCCTGTGCCGCCTCCATGACCATTGCATCGTCTGCTCCACTCTGACGTACCACTTCTTCTTGGATGTGGTATGAATTGAACAAGGACACCTCCCGGTTGTATACGTTCCAGTGATCCTTCAGCTGCTTCCAGGTCCGATGGCGGGCAGGATCGGAGGTAGAGTTGAAGGTCCTCTCTATCTGACCCCAAAAACTTTCGCCGGTCTTGCAGTTGCCGGCGCGAGAGTCCTTGCAGTGAAAAACCCAAGCATGAACCTACAACGAAATAGACATTGTCTTAGTGAAAAATCCAAGCAAAAACCAACTCCGAAGTAAATATGTGACGGGTAAGAAAAGTACCAGTTTTTGCTCGTCCGCACATTTCCACTCGAGCCTCTTTGGACGCTTTGGTACCATTGTTTCCGCGGCATCGGACCCGTCGCTTGGAGCACCGGCTTCTGGAGGTGGTTGCTGGTACAGAGGAGGTGGAGGTGGAGCGTATGAACCGTATGGATACGGAGGTGGAGCGTACGAATCGTACGGAGGTGGTGGGTACTGAGGTAGAGTCCCACTCCAGCTACCTGTAGGTGGAGGTGGTGGGGGGGTAAGCGTACGGAGGAGCATGGTATGAACCATAACCCCCAGGAAGCGGACCATACGGCCCCGGAGATGGACCATATGGCCCCGGAGGTGGTGTGTTGGATGGGTATAACACTCGGGGATGCGGCGAAGAACCGGCATTGGAGCGACGATGTGTGGGAGAGACATATTCTATGTGATAAGGTTGTGACCCGTCGGACTGCAACAGTTCCGTGAACGAGGTGATATGTGGAGTCCAACCCGACATGGCGGAGATGGTTTGAGAGAAGAGGGAAAGAGAGGAGGGAAATGGTATGAAGAGAATGGATGGATATGGGGGGGTATTTATAGGAGTGGAGATGAAAATTTGGTGATTTTTTTTTTTGGCTTTTTTCAAGCCAGCAACGGCTCCCCCCAACGGCTAGCTGACGTGGACCAATCGGGGTGCGCCACGTCAGCTAGCTGTTGCCCCAACGGCTATCCCCAACGGCTCCCTCACTCTCGCCCGCGCTATCGCCCCACGTGGCCATCGCGTCGCCCCGCACTCTCACTGGTAGAAAATAGGCCTACAGTCCCGGTTCGCCTGGCCCATTAATCCCGTCCGGGCAACCGGGACTAGCTGCGCGCGACTAAAGGCCCCCCTATAGTCCCATCACTTACGGACCGGGACTAAAGGCCCGTCCACGTGGGCGGGTGGCGGAGCCTGGGGTCGGAGGACATTTAGTCCCGGTTGGCCACATGAACCGGGACTAGATTTATTTCGTAATTTTTTTAATTCATTTGGTTTCTAATTATTTTTCTCACCTTTTTTCACTCCCTTTTTTCCACTCCTTTTTTTCACTCCCTTTTTTTTTCACAATTTGTATTATTTGCTTAGTGTCTAACTAAGATTATCTCTAGTCAAATTAGTTACTCATGGTCAAACTTCCCGCTCGGTCACCCATCCTCCCACTACTCTAGCACTAGCACGCTTAACTTCCGAGTTCCATCCCGTCCCGAATCCAAGTGTTTCTCACGCATGTATGTGATAGTAGTATCATATCAATCTTATTAACTTGTTGGCCGAAGCCACATTTCTTTATTGTTTGAATTTCAAATAAATCTTTTAATAAACAAAAGTAATGATGTAATTGATAATTTTGAATAAATAAATAAACATTAACTTTTAATTTGTATTATTTCTAAAAATACAAATAATATATCCAAAAATTGAGAAAAATAGAACTAATTCATTTTAAAATCTTAAAAATACAAATAATATATCAAAAATGAAGAACAATAATACTAATTCATTTTAAAATCTTAAAATACAAATAATATATCAAAAATTAAGAACAATAATACTAATTCATTTTAAAATCTTAAAAATACAAATAATATATCCAAAAATGAAGAAAAATAATACTAATTCATTTTAAAATCTTAAAATGAAAAAATATATCAAAAATAAAGAACAATAATACAAACAATATTCATTACATGCATAGAGTCGATCACACATAACACAAACATAGAGTCGATCACATATAACACAAACATAGAGTCGATCACATTTCATAACATATATATATAGAGTCGATCATAAAAGATATCCATTACATATATATACTACTAATTAGATACCCATTACATGCACATAGATATCGAACGCATGCATACATCTCTATGGCCCCGCCGAGTAGATGCGGAACAACTCGTACGCGACATATGCATCTATGGCCGCATACTTGATAAGATTCTTTGGCCGCATACTTGACATCCATCCCGGTCTTTGGCCCGGTCAACTGGATAAGATTCTGAAGATCAACGTAGTGATCTTCAGGTATCATAATACCGATGCGCATCAACTTCACACGGTCTTGCGTGATGTCAACGCTGCAAAAGTCAAACCCCGAGTTGACAAGAAAATCAACAAGGTCCGGGCAATGCTTTGAACTACTGTAACAACAAAAATAGGATATGTGTTAGATATGTTGCAACACATGTATTGTTCACATGCAACAAAAAAAACTCGAAGATGATGCATGCAAGATTGTACACGTGTGCTATATATAGCTTCTACCTTGACCATTGGAAGACCAACACCGACTGCTTGAACGATATCTGGATGACGGCAACATCCTTCTGATTCGCCGTGTACTCCAGATCGAGCCCAAAGAACCGGTGTTCTTCGGGAGCTGCAAAATAGAGATCGGCCAAATGACCTAGAGCTTCATGCAGCCTGGTACTGTTGGTGAAGAGCACGTCCAAATCCTTGCCGCATGGTGTGGAACCATTGTATTGCGTCCAAACTTCAGCCATTTGCGTGCGTGTGCTTGGATCGAAAAGAACAGAGAGCGAGAGAGGAAGAACAGAGAGCGAGAGGAAGAACAGAGAGCGAGCAGTGGAATGGCGCCCTTCTGCCTCGCTCGCGAAATAAAAACCGCCGCGGGGGAGGCGAGACGCTTGATGTTTAGTCCCGGTTGGCCACGGGCACGGGGAATAAAGGGCCATTGGTCCCGGTTGGCCACGGGAACGGGGAATAAAGGACCAATAGTCCCGGGCGGCCAGGTCAACCGGAATTAATTCCCTCCACGCGTCGCAACGCGCTTCCCAACCCGCGACGTCTGACCTTCTGTCGCGGGTCTCCTCCCGACCCGGGACTAAAGACTCATTGGTCACGGTGCGCGACGCTTGGGGACTGATGCTGGCATACCGAAGGCCTTTTTTCTACCAGTGTCTCGCCCTCTCGCCCCCCCCCCCCCTCTCTGCCCGCTACCCTCTACCACCCCGCCAACGCCGGCGAGACGGCGCCCTCTCACCCCCTCTCGCCGGGCGACCCTGCCACCGCCCGACCCGCTCCTCCCGCCTCCCCTCTCGCCTGCTATCGCCCCGCGCGCGGCGATATCGCGGCCCTTGCCGCCTGCGTTGGCACCGGCCTTAGCAGGTTAACTTTTATATAGATATTTTATATGTTTATTCTTAATTAGGCTGACAAGTAGGTGCCGTCTGTCAACTTTGGTGTCAATTCTCCATTTAGCGATGGATTGGTTTTTTTTTGGAACGGCCATGCAAAACGTGGTAACAAAATGAGATTGGCCATACACTGGTAGTTTTTCAAATTTTTGTCAATAGACTGCTAGTTTTATGTTGTTAACTGGAGTCATGGCGGTTTGTATCGAGATGTGTGTGGAGTGACAATGAAGCACTGGTTGGACTTGGAAGGGCAAGAGGGGGCGTAATTTTTTTTGTTTGTGCCGTTGTGTTTGGATGTACAGTTCATACCGAACCGTACGTGTACGACTTCTTGTAGGAAGTATCGTTTATAAGTACCTAATGGTTGAATGTAATGTGATGTATTGAACTAAACTCGGTATGTTTCTTTTGTTGAGCCGACAAACCTGTGCACAATTTTGCGCCGGTGTTTGCGTGGTTGTATGGTTGCCGTGGTGTTGAGTCACAGCTTACACATACGAGTAACTGAATCAGTGTCTTTGCGTCTCTGCTACAAGATGTTGAGTCAGATTTTTTTTTTTTTGCGAAATGGTCCATGGAATTAAAAGGAACACCGAACAAGACGAAGCACCTCAACCAAAAAGAAAAATTACAAAAAAATCCTTGACATGCCCTTCGTTTTCAAACTCACGACCGTGTCGACGGCGTGCCAGCCTGAGATTGATGGATGCAGATGCGAAGTTGCGGAATGGGTCGATAAGGCTTATCCGTCGGGGAGATCAAGAAGAAAGAAGAACCGTCGATGAATTTCCTTGATGATCCGGAGATCCCCACAACCGGAAGAAGTCCACGAAGACTAGACCACTCCCACAAGTTTCTCGAGGTCGCCGCCGAGTTGGAGCTGAAGCCGGGTAGATTTTATTGGACAGGTCCCGCCGCCACCATCTAAGTGTCACCCCACCACTGAAGCCGGGAAGCCTAATACCAGAAAAGGGAGCCCTCCCACCAATAGGGGCCGAGATCCACCCTGCCTCCATTGCCCATAAGCCACAAAAGGCAGGCAGACCAACGGCGGCGCCGACGGGAAGCGGAGGAACCCTGATCACCTGTGTAGGTTTTCTCGCAGCAGTGAAGGCACAAGTGACTTCTTTTTCTATGTTCATTCAGAGCTTAGTTATGTTTTCAATGTAATTGCAGTTGTTTTTATGTAAGTTTGTGAGTACAGAGATGGTTGTTTGCCTAACATTAACCTGCGTAGATGGAAATTGTAACCATAACTTGTGAAGAGCAACAAAACTGAAGGCTTCCGTGCCAAAAAGAAAAATGTTACTCGCTCCCTCCAAAGTTAAATGTCACAATGTTATACAAAAATGGATGTATCTAGTACTAAATTGTGTCTAGATACATTCATTTTTTACCATCTTTGTAAAACTTAATTTGAGACGGATGGAGAGTAATATACTAGGCTTGACACGCTTATAACATAACCTGCCACCTAATTGGTACCGGATCTGAGCGTCCGTTTTGGGACGCCTCGCCCACCTTGCTAAGAGAAAGTTTAATTGTTTAGCCCATTTAAGTAGCCATGTTACTTATAACCTAATAGCCAATGTATACATGGTAGGATCAACGAGGACTTATGGATTCAGGCTGTGCTCGACTGATGACGGTCGTCGGGCTATTTACAGCCAGGCTGGGTGGCTTAATTCTAGGCGAATTGATGTGTAATTCGTCGATGTTTGTGTGGCTTATCTTTGTGGCCACGTTATCAGATCCATGACTGTAATTCATTTTGTACTCTGGATTTTTCTTCATATCTTTTAATAAAAAATGGCTGTGTGCATCGTTTTGATGCAGAGGCCGAGCCTTAGGCTCCCATTTCTAAAAAAAACATGGTTGGATACCATGTTATTAATATATATGTGTCCCACTTTTTTCTCTAACTAATTGTCTTGGACCTCGTGCTAGAGCTAGCTGCAAGTTTACAACCGGTATCTCTTCTCTCTTCTTATATTTCTCCTCCAATTAGGTAAAATGCTGACTTGCCATCTCCTATAGCCCACCTAGATTATCCTGTTGTACTTGCTCCCACTCTCGCCTCATTTAAGTCCCACCATTGTACTCCTTGACCGTCTATTTATTCTAGGAACTCTGTCGCAACTCAAGTGGATCAGTATACCACTAGTCGTCAACCCGTGCACTTGCCCGGGCTAGTTACTGTGGGGTTGCTCTTAATTCTTAAATATTACTTTGTACAACATTCTAAGTGTGTATGTGTACAAAAATTACGGTATATTGGCCAAAAATTATAGGGACCAAAAAAGAAAATGAATAGTATGGATAAGGATTATATGCAAATCGTTATATCGACTATGCATTATTGAGTAGTCAGACGAATTAATGTGTATAAAAAATACGTAATGTTCATTTTACAAACTAAACATGGGAAAGAAGTAATCGAAACATTATGTAATTTTCACAACCATCTAATAGTTACATAATCAACACTTTCACGTCACATTATAAAGTGCTTAGAGCTTTAATTTACCATGAGAAAATTATGTTCTAATATTAGTTTGTATGTGTATTACTTTTAAATGTACAAACAAATAGGAAGATGCAAAACAATTACGCAAACCACAAACAAAGAGGGGAAAACAATTGTCCAACCTTAGTTAATTTTAATTATTCCACAAATGTAACCGAGTATCTTCCCACCAATTTTAAATAGCAGCAACTCTGGGCACTCCCGCTCCATTTATACCACAGAGAGAGAAAGCAAAGGACATGTACAAACTTAAATGGTTGTATTTTATGTGCTAACAAAAATACAAAGCCATCATTAATTTGTACTTCAAAGTTCTTTAAGCCTACTTGCACCCACAAAAAAAAACGTAGTGTTTTCAATTAAAGCAGTACTAATCTATAAATTAGCTTCAGCTCATACATCTACCATGTTCTATGGGTGTTAATAATGGATGCAACAAAACTAAGATAAGAAGATCCGCAATACGTCAAGAATATTTTTGATAGCTTTCCATTCTTGTAATAAAAAATAGTGATGCTTCTGCAGTTGTAAAATATATCCTATTGTTCATACGTCAAGAAATATGTAACACAATTCTCTACAAAAATGCATTCAATTTTTGAAATTTATTTCAATCTGGCTGGTTTTCAGTATAGCTCATCGCACATAAGAACACACATGTAAAAATAGTACCATCAGCACCAATGTTTCCGCCAAGTAACAGTACATGAGGCTTTCAGAGATCATCGATAACATGACTTTCCAGACCCCTTCTTATGCATTGGCCATGTGTGAGAAAATTATTGCTACAACGCATTTCCTTGGTTTTTTTTTTACTCACAATAAGAACCGAAGAATAAATGTTAAAATTAAGATCAAATATTGTAGAAAAATTAATGTTTCTATCTTGATTTCCGTCTATGCACAACAAATCACTATAATTTTCACAAAGGTCATGGGATACAATTTAGAGCTTGTGGTCCCTATAATAGAGGATAACAAATTTCGGGTCAGGCTTCAGCTTTGATGAAAAAAAAATTACCCATCTCGTAAAGAAATAATATTGGAAAGAAATAAATGAAGAAAAATGAAAATAATTTGATGGAAACTTGCACCCGAAATAAATTGTTTTTCCAAGAGATACATGTTATGGACTACAATAATATATGGATCTTATCCATTACTGAGCATAATTAGTAAGATGATATCATGAGTCAGTTAATATATCTGAATACTAATTGAGGCACACATTATAATTTTTGCCTTCAGAAATTACTTACATTTGGTATAAATAGTTCTGGGTAAAACCTGGATGATATTAAATTGTGAGCATATAAAAAACTACATCCTAGTATCGGCCAGAGGAAGCGGCACCTTACTGCTACCCACTCCTGCGACCATCATAAACTTTAATGCCAACAGGTCGACCCGACCTTCTCCAGACTATTATACATAGTCGTACAAATCTCAGGCTGAGGTAATTATAATTTTAGTTGATCTTAGTGATCTCAATAGATGAACCCACATGGGGATTCTGCTTGCCCTCGGCTCTCTTTCCCGACGTCGTATCCTAGTGATAACGACCTCCTTTTCTGCTGCTCATTCTTCTACCAACTCCCAGCGTCTGTGCTCTCCTCCTTCCTGCTGTGTCGGGCTGCCGATGGACGCAGACATGTCCTTGGCGCGGCACGCTATTGTGTCTGCCCACGATTATTTAACTACTCGGAAGAGGAAACTCAATCATCTATTCTGCTGAATCAGGAGAAAAAACTTATAATCAAATCTGTCATGCTTGAATATTCTTCTTAGTCACGTAGTACCATGATGTTTTTTCCAAGGTTAAGCCTACCGGCAAATCCAGATATTAGAAGCCAAGGTAGTCAGAATCCGGTGTGCACACGTCTTAGTATTTCCATTTAAAATAAAGGATCTATGTTGCGTACGACCGTTTCAAAGGCTCTAGGCTATGTACGTCTCTTTGTTTTATTTGTCTATCTGTTTATACTATAAAAAAAAAGATGCCAGGCTACCATGTTGTGATGCCAGACCATGCTGCTACTTAATTTGGTACGTGCTACACGACTTTTCTTGGCACGTTTATCCTAACCGCAAAATTAAGATCTAACAGCCTAATTCATTCTGATGATGTGGATTAACGTGGAGGCTTCAATTTTCCCTCCAATTAGTAAATATACTAGTCATAAACCCGTGCCTCTGCACGGGCTACCGATTCTATAAAAAAATACGTGATGACTAAAAGCATTGGCTTATTGTTGTACGTGAAATTTTATGTGGTTATAGTTTAAATGTTTTTATTATAAAATGTGTTATATTCAATTTCATGGTTGCTCCAAGTTTAAAAAGTAATATATGCATTATGTATGTTCTAATTAATTGGATACAGATGTATCTTCCTAACCATCTTATGATACATTTCAACGAATTTATATAGTGCAAATGATTTTTTTTTCAATATCTCAGATGACTATAGAGGTCTACACAAATTAATACAGATAGAATTTAAATGACCTCGACATAAGCGGATATGTGTCCTATAATTGTCATGACACTTTTTGGATACTTGATTGTTCGGCATATATTTTGTTTTTATTGAGATTGAAACCAATACACAATATCGAAAATAGTAATCGAAGATGGCTTGGATATGTATCGCTAATATAAGGGTTTCTTTGTATTTTTGTTTTTGATGGTTGGGAATTATAGATATTTTCGGTTAAGAATATAATCCCATAACAACTTAATTATGAATAGTAATTTTAGACATACTTCATATAATATAAGAAATTGATCCATCATGATTGATTAGTTGTGCATGTAAATTGTGTACATAGCGGATTTGGAAGAATGGATATAAATCGGGCATGTAATTATGTCAGGGACCAAAAATAACGTCTTATGGATTTGGAAGATACACGTGACATTTGATAAATATAAGCTTTGTTTGGCCAATTAACTAAGACGGTCCTGGTGGAATTAAAAGGTAAGACACACATAGCCTCCTCTACTTGCATGTACCTTCACGTGAGATGTTTTGCATATACCTTCACGTGAGAAGGCTTAGCCTGTATTTGTCTCCTCTCTCCATTCGCAGCAAAAAGAAATATGGATACAGTGTACAACTACAGCAACACCATTAAGCACATCACAATATGCATGGTCACAGACCCCCATTGGTATAGTTGGCGTAGAAAAGTTTGAGTCTTTTCACTATGAGAAAATATCAATTTGATTCATGTTCTCTTCCAGCAACATATCAAAGTTGAGCGTCCTGATCTGCCTGTCATAGTATACTTATCCAGCCATAAACTCATTAATGAGGCTACTGTTGTTGCGTAACCGAGTGTCCATTATCTCATGATCAAATATGGCCATGCACATGAATGTCGTGTACTGGGTGGCCTCTACGGACCATAGCAATGACGCCGGAAGATCCCATGCTATTTCGTCGTGAGACCTAAACATCTCTCGTCGCCATTGCCGACACGCGGCCGTGCTCTCGGCTTACGGCCTTATATCATGGATGTCGGCTTCAGCAATTCTGATCAGGTCTAGCCTCAATATTTGCAGCCTGTTAACATGGCAGATAATTATGTTCTCCGACATGTGCTACGAAGGAGATGCATAAAATTCAATTATTGAATGACTTATCTTGATCTGAATGAACATCATACATAACGTCTTAGACAGAGCTGTGAATTTAATCATCTAAAAGATCTATATGGTCTTGCACATGTGTCACACACCTTATATCATAGAGTTCACAAACTGTACTATAACATATGTTATCCACCATGATGGCATAAACCAAGATTGAACATGCCGACATGCATGCATTGATCAATCTAGGCACCTACCATGCATGATTTTTTCGTCGTATGTAACGTGGGCAAAGACAGCTGGCTTTTATGCAAACCATTGAGTCGACCCGGCAGCTTATGGATACATGATTCAGATTAGAAGACATGCTCGTGATCCAGCACTGGGATATCGAGGACCTCGCCGACTTCAGCGTGTAATCCCAGCGGCTGCGCATGAGCACGGGAAGAAGAAAACTTATACCAAGATGTCAAGATTGTCGCTCCCGCGAGTGCGGCCGCTACTGCCGCGCATCACCGCATGATGAAGCATAGGAAGAAGTACATGTTAAACGAGTTGTTGTATTAGAGATAGACTCGTGAGTTTAAACCTTAACTTGTACTCTAAGTTAGATGGTTAGATAGGATCGGTTCTGTTTGAACCGTGTGCATATCTGTAACTATCTATGCCCTTCGGGGCTATATAATGAAGACCGACGTTGACCCTGTGGGATACGCCAAACCAATCTATCTCTGTAGTTTTACATGTTATCAGAGCCCCTATCTTCCATTATGTCGAGCTCCAATCTCCTCGCCCCCCAAACCTCTGCACCGCAATCTGGCGCCGTGACGGAGAAGCTGGCTGGGGATAATTTCCCGCTCTGGAAGGCACAGATCATGCCGCCCCTGCGAGAGCGCCAGCTCGTTGGCTTCTTGGATTGCACGGTGGTGAAGCCGCCCGAGACGCTGGATGTCGACGGCACGAAGGCGAAGGGCGAGAAGGAGAAGCAGGTGATCCGCATACCTGCGTACACGGCGTGGGAAGCCCAGGATCAACAGGTCCTCGGGTTTCTGCTCTCCTCTTTGACGAGGGGGGTGCTCATCCAAGTGTCTGCTCTGGAACACACTCGCGACGTGTAGGCAGCACTGACGGCGATGTACTCATCGCAATCGCGGGCTCAGATCATGCAGATTCGCATGCAGCTCGCAAGCACCCAGAAGGGGAACATGCGCGTCGCTGATTATGTGGCGCGGATGAGAGGACTTGGCGATGCCATGGCATCAGCCGGGAAGCGGATGGACGACGACGACCTGGAAGCGTACATCCTGGCGGGCCTCGATGCAGAGTGGAACCCGCTCGTCACTTCCATGACAAGCCGTTCTGATACGGTGACCCTCTCTGAACTTTATGCCCATCTTCTGAACTTTGAGACCCGCCTTGACATACAGAACGGCGGGGCTCCCGGGACTGGTGCTGGCATCTTTGGCTATGGCAGTGGAGGTGCTCCAGGAGGCAGTGGCGCTGGTCCCTCTGCAAACCTTGCATCGCGCGGAGGGGGCCGGATGGGCTACCGCGGAAGTCGTGGTGGCGGCCGTGGACGCGGTGATGGAGGACGCGGCGGGGGTGGCAACTTCAACAACACCAACACACCCCGCCCCAATGTTCAGCAACCGTTCGACGCGAACGGCAACCCGAGGACACAATGCCAAATCTGTGGCAAGTATGGGTATGTGGCGCTCAAGTGCTGGAAGCGCCACAACAAGGACTACAACGGTGAAGAAAAACCTGCTGGATCCCCTTCGCACGCGTACGGGGTGGACACCAACTGGTACCTCGACACCGGTGCATCTGATCACGTCACCGGCGAGCTAGAGAAGCTCACTGTTCGGGACAGGTACCACGGCCACGAGCAGATCCACACTGCGAGTGGAGCAGGTATGGATATCGACCACATTGGTCACGCTATTATTTCTACCCCTTGTGACAAACAACTCCATCTAAGAAATATTCTTCATTCGCCACATGCAAATAAAACTCTAGTATCCGCCCACAAATTAGCATGTGATAATAATGCTTTCCTTGAGATTCATCCCGATGTCTTTCTTGTCAAGGAACAGGGCACGAGGAGAACACTGCTTCAAGGTAGATCTCATGGGGGCCTCTACCCTTTTCCGTCGAAACCTTCCACTTCGACACATCAAGCTTTTGGAGTCAATAAACCATCGACCGCTCGGTGGCATAGGCGTCTAGGGCATCCCTCGTATGAGATTGTTCAACGAGTTATTAGCCACAATAATCTTCCTTCTTTAAAGGATAATTCAGAAAATTCCGTGTGTGATGCATGTCAAAAAGGGAAGAGTCATCAACTCCCTTATCCCAAGTCCAGTAGTGTGTCTAGTGCTCCATTGGAGCTTATTTTCTCGGATGTGTGGGGCCCAGCTTGTGCTTCAGTTGGAAGTAACAAGTACTATGTAAGCTTCGTTGAGTACTATAGCAAGTTTACATGGATCTATCTTCTTAAAAATAAATCCGATGTTTTTGCTCGTTTTCATGACTTTCAAAATCATGTGGAACGCCTATTTGATAGAAAGATCCTTGCACTCCAATCCGATTGGGGAGGGGAGTATCAAAATCTTAGCTCATTCTTTCAACGTGTTGGAATAGAACATCACGTTTCATGTCCCCACGCGCACCAACAAAACGGGTCGGCCGAGCGTAAACACCGCCACATCGTGGAAGTAGGTCTCTATCTTTTAGCTCAGGCTAGTATGCCCCTCAAATTTTGGGACGAGGCATTCTCTACGGCCACTTTCCTTATAAACTGTGTTCCAAGAAAAACTATCAATCATGCAACACCCCTAGAGCGTCTCTTCTAAAGGAAACCTGAGTATTCCTTCCTTAGAACATTTGGGTGTGCGTGTTGGCCGAATTTACGGCCCTATAATGCACGAAAACTTGAGTTTTGATCCACACGATGTGCATTCCTTGGATACAGCAATTTGCACAAAGAATATAAGTGCCTAGATATTTCTAGTGGTCGTGTCTATATTTCTCGAGATGTCATTTTTTACGAGAATATTTTTCCCTTTTCCGAGTTGCATTCTAATGCGGGAGCACGTCTCCGAGCAGAAATCCTCCTTTTACCTACTGATCTACTTCCGTCCACACGTTTTGATCAAGGGGGAGATTTAATAGATGACCATTTGGTTGCTAATCCATCTAATTCTACTTCTGGAAGTTTTTCTGGTACACAGGGTCGGGTGCACGGAGCAGGGAACGCGGACGCTGAAAGCGAGACGGATCCTCCTGCCGTATCCGCATCGGGATCGGCTCCAGGATCGCTTGATAGATCTGTGTCGGGATCCGCATCGGGATCGAGTTCTGATCCCAGATCCTCATTGGGCCACGCAGCCTCCTCGTCGAGTACAACTAGCGGGACCAGCGCGGGCCATCCGCACGAATCTGTGTCAGCCTGCAGCGCGGGATCTTCTGCGGCTACTCCTGAAGCGACTGCATCGCCATCGACTGGGCCGCAGAGTCAGGCGCGCCACACGCAATCCCGGACGGAGACAAATGCGTCTGCCACCGCGTCAGGAAGATCTCCTCCGGGTGTGGAGCCAGGATCCTCTGTGGCGCCTCGTGCTGTGACCAGGTTACAAAATCGGAATGTGAAGCCGTAAAACTTTTTGAAGGGATGATTCGGTATGCAAATTTTTCAGCAGCTGGTGAACCCGACAGTATTTCAGAAGTGTTCCAGCATCCAGAGTGGAAGAATGCGATGAATGAGGAGTACTTGGCACTTATGAGGAATGAAACGTGGCATCTTGTACCGGAAAAAGAAGGGAGAAACATTATTGATTGCAAATGGGTGTATAAAATCAAGAAAAAGGCTAATGGCACTGTTGATCGTTATAAGGCTCGGTTAGTAGCTAAGGGATTCAAACAGCGCTATGGCATTGACTATGAGGACACGTTTAGTCCGGTTGTGAAAATTGCGACTATTAGACTTGTTCTGTCTATTGCAGTTTCTCGAGGATGGACTCTTCGACAGCTCGACGTACAAAATGCGTTTTTGCATGGCATTCTGGAAGAGGAGGTGTACATGAGGCAGCCACCTGGTTTTGAGGAAGGGCAAGGTTTGGTATGTAAACTTGATAAGGCATTGTATGGGTTGAAACAGGCTCCGAGGGCATGGTACTCGAGGTTAAGTGCTAAACTACAACATCTTGGCTTTACTCCCTAAAAATCCGATACTTCACTGTTTTGCTTGGCCAAACCGGATATCACCATATTTATCCTTGTGTATGTTGATGACATAATAGTGGCAAGCTCCACAGATTTGGCCGTAGAAAGACTTCTTCGACAACTTCGAGATGACTTTGCACTGAAAGACTTGGGAGAGTTGCATTATTTCTTGGGAATAGAAGTGAAGAAAACTCATGATGGCATTAGTCTTTCCCAAGGGAGGTATACATCTGATCTGCTCAAGAAAGTTGGAATGAGTAATTCTAAGGGAGTCACCTACCCGATGTCTACTTCTGATAAACTTTCAGCACATGAGGGAGTATCTCTGCAGCCTGAGGACATTACTCGGTACAGGAGCGTAATAGGTGCATTGCAATACCTCACCATGACTCGGCCTGATATATCTTATTCAGTAAACAAGGTGTGTCAATTTTTGCATGCCCCTACGAGTGTACACTGGATGGCTGTGAAACGGATTATCAGGTATCTGAAGCATACCATGCATCTTGGTATGAATATTCTAAGATCATCTTCATTGCTTGTCAGTGCATTTTCTGACGCAGACTGGGCAGGATGCTCAGATGATCGTCGCTCTACAGGAGGGTTCGCTGTTTTTCTTGGTCCGAACTTGATATCATGGAGTGCTCGAAGCAAGCGGCAGTCTCCCGTTCTAGCACGGAGGCAGAGTACAAGTCCTTGGCTAATGCCACAACGGAAATTATTTGGGTACAGTCTGTTCTTGGTGAAATTGGTGTACCGCAACCCAAGGTGGCCTGTTTGTGGTGTGATAACCTTGGAGCAACTTATTTGTCGGCTAATCCAGTGTTCCATGCGAGGACCAAACACATCGAGGTGGACTTTCATTTTGTTCGAGAACGTGTTGCGAACAAGTTGCTAGATGTGAGATTTATCCCTTCTGGAGATCAGGTAGCCGACGGGTTCACTAAGCCTCTCTCAGTCAAACAACTCGAGAATTTCAAACATCATCTGAATTTAGTGAGTCGTGTTTGAGGAGGAGTGTTAAACGAGTTGTTGTGTTAGAGATAGACTCGTGAGTTTAAACCTTAACTTGTACTCTAAGTTAGATGGTTAGATAGGATCGGTTCTGTTTGAAGACCGACGGCGACCCTGTGGGATACGCCAAACCAATCTATCTCTGTAGTTTTATAGTACAGTCTGCATGCTTACCTTGCACCGCTGGAAGACATCTAACGGGCACTGCTAGGATACAATCGAGGCCTCGTGGGTGTCACCAAGGTTGAACGCAACTTCCGCAGTCTCTTTCTTATCCCTTCCTTTGAAGATTGGATCTTCACGTCCATGCTGTAAGGTCAAAGTGCAGTCAAGTCTCGCTGATCCTCATCCTCTCCAAGATTTGGATCTTCTCACGTTCCAATTTCTGATGAAACTGCAGATCGGGAGGTCGCGATGCATGACATGTGATTATCAATCGGAAGCTAATACCAAACCGTGGCCCTATATTTTGTGGTCTCCTAGATTTTCTCCTTGAGATTCTAGACATGATATGTATAGCCCCACAACATGTCTCCTAGATTTTCTCCTTGATATTCTAGTTAGGAAACGTATAGGCCCACAGCTTGTACGGTTGGTGCCTCGTGGTAAGATTCCTACCGAATAAAAACACTCATTCAGTTGTTACATCATGGCCGCATAATCTATATCGTGTGGTTACCTTTTGATAATTTTGTAGGATTAACGTGGTTGCTCGTAGGGAGTCTCTAATTAGTAAATATAAGATATATAAGATCTCACGCCAACAAAACAACATACGAGATGGATGTGTGGAATCTAGCTGCAGCTAAGCTAGCTAGGGTCACGCATCGTGTCCCACCCTACTTTGGCTTGTGCTGACGCCGGGGAATTCCTCTCTTCCAGCAATAGCTGCCACAGAGATTGGTTTGAGCGCACGGGAAACCAGTTCGTGGGCATGGGAGACACGTGGAACAAGCCAGGACTCACGACCATGGGTGGTGGCTAGGAATCGTGGCTAGGCAACAACAACGCCGCTGTCTTCACCGGCAGCACTGTTCAAATCAGGAGGGCGGAAGACAGGGCTAGGGCCTAGCAGCGTCCAAACAGTTGGTGGTGATGGACTGATGGGGATGCTGAAAATATAAGGGAAAATTGTCTCCTGGACACCGTTTTTTCATGTCATTTGCTGAAACACACCGCTCATTCGTGACTTTGCCCGGTACCATTAAAATTTTAGGTATCATTTGCCACAACACACTCTACCTTCTCTGGCCATCCCCAATCCTCGCTTCGGCTTCCTGGCGAAGACCACTACTGTCAAATGATACCAAAAATTGTAGTGGTACCGGCCAAATGCATGATTGAGCAGTGTGTTTGAGCAAATGACTTGAAAAAACGATGTCCACCAGCCAATTTTCCAAAAATATAATGGTGAGAGAGTCCTTGGCAGAGCCCTGTACGCCGGCCACCGAGGTGGCACTGATGGGTACGAGCATGACACCAAAGGAACTAGGTGTTGTATAGGCATCAGGCCTTAAGCCACATCATTGTGGTCTACTCCCTCTGTTCAACAATAGATGACTCCCACTTGTCTAGATATAAATGTATGTGGACACTAAAGATGTCTAGATACATCCAAATGGAAGTCATCTATTGTTGAACGGAGGGAGTAGCTAGCAAGCGCGTGTTAGCTCATAGACTCGTCCAATCTAAAATCCGGTGGATGGTGGCAGACAGGCAGCTTTGCATACATTGTGCAAGCACTTAGCGTAGGATATTACGCCCGTGTGGTACATTAAATCTATTGTATTCTAAAAATCACAAAGACCCTCTTAACTTTTTGTTCAATAGCATACAAGCAGTCCACGCACACTCCATGTGCAAGTCGCATTCGTATACCTAATTTGAGTTAAAATCACTAGTCATCATCCCGTGCATTTGCATGGGCTAGTATGTATGATATTTTGAAAAAATAATCTATATATGATTTTTTAGTGTATTATTTCTTGTCCGTTTGTCATATTTTGATAAACTTGAATTCGTCACAATCATTTAAAATTGTGAAGGAAATTCCAAAGCATGTAATTTTTTATTTAATAACACCATATTAAAATATTCAAATATTAATCCTATAGAAATTAGTTTATCTCTTATCAATAGAAATTTTTGCATTCCAAATAATTAAACCACATAAACCTGACAGCACGGGTTACGATTCTAAAAACCTATGTAATGAGTGAACACTTTGAATTATTCTTTCATGTGAAATTTTATGTGGATATAGTTGTCACGTTTAATTTCTTGGTTTCCCAAAATGATAAGATACTATTATAAGCATTAAATATGTACTAAACTTGGCAATGTATATAGCGTGCTAATCTTATTATGATACATTTGATTGACCTTATATTCTTTTGATCTTATATTCGATTTGTGAGATGATTACATAGATTGATATCACTATCAGTATAATGTAAAGAACCACGACATAACTAAATATCTCCGGTAATTATCATGACAATAAAAGGTATATTTATATAAGAATATATTCTAATAAATAAACACTTTATTAATAAAAATTCAGGATACATGAGGAAATAGAATATATTGATCCTAACATTATTGATTAATTAATCTTTACAAAATACAATATAAATCGTACATGTAAGTATTGTCGGAAAAAACATTGCCTTGTGAGTTTGGAAAGAAATACACGTAAGATATGATGAATAGAAGCATAGTGTTTGCTAGCTGGATGCATTGAAGCTTAGTTATAGGTTACTGGATGAAGGCTATGACCTGACCAATTAAGAAGCTACCGGTGGGATTAAACTGGAACACACACATATCCCTCCACCATATCCTGCATGTACCTTCCCCTGAGATGACTTGAATGTTGGCACCAGATCCTACTCCAGTGTTCTCTGCCACAACCGGAGTTTTTGCTGTACAACTTTCATTCTGAGGGTTGCGCTAGAAAACTCATTGTGTGTGAATTTCTCCTAGTACAACATGTCCATGGTCCGTGGAAGAGGATAATAAAAAATATTACAAATTCAAGCGGCTTGTAAAACCTTAGAAGTACACCAATTCTCCATCGACGACAGCCGAAACATAGCCCAAGTCATACGACAAATTACACACCACCACGCCGCTGATGCCGCCTGACATGGAACAAAACTGCAGAAATTGTTTGAAGGAAGTCTGAAGTTATAATTCTTCTTAAAACTAATTGTACAAACGATGTAGATTGAGTGCACGGGTGAAAATTGACCCATTGATACGTTTGCCATACAAATATTTAGAACTAAATGTTTTTATTATTTTTTCTGTCAAAATTTATACAAAATGTACGGACCAAAACATAGAAAAGTTAGAAACTTTCATCCATTATTGATAAAGAGTGCTTGTGAAATTGATGCGTCAATTAGCTTTCGGAAACATGGCCTTTCATAAGAAGGTGGTGTACTGGGTGGCCTTCTGTGGCCTACTGAGAAGATGTGCTATTACTTCCTAAGGCCTATGCATTTGTCATCGCCTAGTCTTCCATAAACGCCTCTAGCAACCGTCACGTTTTTTTTTTAAATGGGACGATTGTTTCTTGTGGGGAATTGATTTTCTTTCGATACTTCGTCTTTGATTTCTATCAGATACTATGATCGGACAGATAATATTAATGTATCTCTCCTTTCCACAATATAAGATATTTAAGACCTTTTCCACATTCATACATATAACATGGCCCTAGACATATTTTAATATATGTTGCCACTCATTTTATTCTAGACAACATGTGAAATACCTAAAACATCTTACTTTCTAGAACGAATGGTGTAGTATTCTAATTGGATGTCTACTGGTTATGTTGCAGGACCGTCAAATTTAACTAAATGAATATTGTTGTATGAGATTACACGGCGTCAGTAATTCATTTAGGATTGTCTTGATAGAATGGGTAAATATGCACTCATGCTTTATACGATTATTTAGATCAGATCCATTTGAGTTAAATTACTATTTGTTATCATTGTATTTAAGAAAGCCGTGTCTTTGAGATCTGCATTTTTTTTTCTTAAAGTTGTGCATACTTTGATCTTATGCGAAAAAATATGTTTCATTGTCAAATTCTATATGCAACCAAGAATATAAGTAGAAGCTATCACTTTTTCTGGGATGAGAGCGAGCATCACATATTTCTATATATAGCCATGTACAGATTGCTAGACAGACTCAAATAGCTACATATCTAAGGGAGCGAGCATGCAATAATTGATCTATGGACGTGCGGTCTGCCGTTAGTTCGATTTGTGTCCTCTAGGAAAAATGTTGGCCTATACAAATATATGGTAAGAGAAAATGAACAACATCTTTGTAAAATGAAACCAAAATTTGTACCTCAAGGAGTCCATTCATGTGCAAAATATCATGACTTTAACAATTAAAGCCACGAATTAAATGGGGGATTTTTCATTTAAGATATAAATAAATATTTTTTTCGTACTAAGCCCTGAGGATGATGCCGTCGGATGTATGAGGACCACCATGATAGCTCAACTAAAAGGGAGTGGGCGTAAGATATAGTTTTAGACACAAGTCATAAATATTTAGATAAAAATCTTGGTGGAAATATATAGGTGTCGAATGGATGACAAAATGTGGTAAAGTGAAAGCTAGAAAGCAATATGAATGTCATACAGTTTGAGAGCTAGAAATTGCAGTGTGGTCTTTCTTTTGTTTCGGATGACATGGTTGTTACCGGTAACCAAATACAACCCAAGGAAATGCTAATGCTAAAATCCATTAAATGTTTCATATTTATAAATGTCGATAAACTGATAGTACAATATTACTAATGTTGCTAGCGATGATATTTAGTTGATAACCTATTCCAATTTTAGTTTTTGTCAAAGGTTTAATTTGGCTTTAGTGGTTGTATCACTAGTGGAAAACGAGACATTAGCCCTGGTTGGTAAGAGCCAAATGCCCCGGCTGCCCAACCGGGTTCCTCAAACTCAGGCTAAAGGCCCCCCTTATGCCCCGGTTGGGTTACCAACCGGGATAAAAGGCGTGCCCCACGTGATCTCTGCGTAGCGTGCAGCCACCCACCTTTTACCCCAGTTGGTAACACCAACACGGGCAAAAGGTATCCTGCCGCGGCAGAGTTTTTGGTTGTTTCTCTGTCGCGGCAGAGCTTTGGCATGTTTCTTTTTAGTCTGTTTTTTTTCGGTGAGGCTGTTAATAACATATTTTTTGCACATCGACAGTAATCATCATAAAAATCATTGCATGCATTGATATCATCAAAACATAATTATAGTGATCTCAATTAGATAATTACATCCGAATAGAATTATACACATTGAGAGATCATTACATGCAGATCATTGTTTATACTTAACGATGCAATATTCCATCCTAAGATATGACCTCCTTCAGCAGAAAACCCGCCCATTCCTCTTGAAGTGCTTGTAAGCAGTCTGCCGGTAGGAGCTTCCTCTAGAGATCGTGGAGCCTTATATTTATTTTTCTTCCTAACCGCCCATTCACGATTATCTGTATGTCCTCCATGACATAGAAACCACATAAATGTGTTCCCTGTGGCTGCTGAGGGCACTTTACGAGAAATATAATTGAGTCAAATAATGATCAAGGAATTAAAGAGAGATGCGTGATTGTAACAAGTACTACTTACGATGAGTTTGTCAAATCTCATATTCAACTCCGCTAAACCGGGTTGTTCCTTCTTAAACCGGTTCCAAGCCTTGTTCGGAAAAAAAAAATTATGGGTCATCGTATGATAACGATTCAACAGAAGGGGATGGTGTAGTGCGACAATATTTGAACTTACTTTGTGAGCATTGACATAATGGGCTGGTACTCCTCTTTCTCTTTATCCATAGAGTCCATGAGTGAATGTCGAACAGAATCCAGTGAAATCTGCACAAGCGATTAACTCGTCAATTACACTTAATTAACACCGACTTAGCGAAATAGAAATGTGACGGAATATGCATAAGACAATAAACACTCACTTATGTCTGTAAGGAAATAGTATTTCACTACATGATTCCTTAAAAACATAACTAGGTTATCCTCCGTATCTTTAGCGTGTATCTTTAAAACGATATCATTGACGACATATGGGTCAATGAACCCAACGCCACCGTTTCCATTACATTCCAGAATCTTCATCCTGCATAATATATATCGTGTAGTGAGGATATAATATATATATAAGAAGCAATGATCGAACTAGCTAAGGTAGATACTTACAGACAATAGGTGCTGATGATCGATTTCTCGAGGGCGTCTAGATTATATAAGAAAAAAAGATCTTCAAAATCAATATACATCAAGTCATCGCAGAAGTAATCATGTTGTCTAATTTTCACCTCAACTTGGTCTATCCCATCTCCTGCACTTTGGATATACCACGTATGCAGTTGGCTCTTCAATGTGGTCATAGAGCCTAGCTGAGTAGGTTTGACGAGAGACTTCCCCCACTTATATTGCGAATTCAGCCTTTTCGAAGTCGTCGGATTGCCCTAGGAGTTGCTCAACTGTTATACCAGTGTCTCTGGCAAACCTCTCAGCTCCTTCCATATCAACTTGAGCCTGTGCAGTGTCTGACACCTTGAGCGGGGGGGGGGGGATTGTTTTGACTGGTTCCCGGGTTGGGGAATTGTTCTCCCCACCTTCTTGGCTATGGAATAACTCATCGTTACTCAGCGATCATAGTCAGTTGGAAGATTCATCTTAAGTTGGGACGGGATCTCCAGAATATGCTTGAAGTGCTTCCTCACGGCCGGATCTATTGGTATCTTTGGCGGCTCCGAGGTTCTCTTTCGCCACGAAGCCATCTGACGTTTCGTGTCCGCAGTCACCCATTCGTGTAACTCCTCGTCAGTCTTATGGTAACGCAACACTTCTGGCTGCTTCTTGGCTTTCTTCTGCCGCGGATGTTTCTTCTTCGGGGAAGACTTAGAGGCAGCAGCCTTCCGCTTAGAGGACTTAGTGGGTGGCGGAGTCGGCTCTGGCATCGGAGATCGAGCCGGACTCGGGCTGCTGACGTCCATGGCGTCGACGTGTGCTGGTGATGATCGAGCTGGGTTGTGCCTCAGAGAATTAGGTTGTAGTGATGGCGGCGGTGGACTGCGTCTCGGAGAAGGTGGTGGTGGTGGCGGCGGTGAACTGCATCTCGGAGAAGTAGCTTCTTGTGCTGGCGGTGGACTGCGTCTAAGAGAAGGTGGCGGTGGTGGCGGCGGTGGACTGCGTGGGGAAAACACTATGCCACCCTTTTTCCATTGAATGATGAAATTGACGGCGTCTCCAAGTGTCTCTACCCGTCACCTCTGGGGATGTCAAGCCGCAATATCCTCCAATCCGGCTGAACATCATCAACACCGACACGAGCATAGCCAGGTCTAACCGGACGTCCATGCGAGGTCGCTCCCTCTACACAAGGATATGTTTGAGACCAACACTTATAGCGCACAGCTTGTCTTCTCCTTGATTGCATCCACGGCCTTCGTCTGTGGAGGGACATCAACAAGCATAACTGCGGCGGAAGCCGGTACCTCCGTTGAAGCCACGCTGCTCCGGCGTTGAGATGGTGTTGTTTCCTCGAATGTACTATTGTCTTGCGTCTGGGAGGGCCGGCTAGTAAGCTCATTAAGCCGTAGTTGCTGCTGCATCACTACGGCTTCCAAGGCACCAACCCGTTCTACGACCGCTTCATCCTTCTTTATCTCCTCTCGCTCGACTTCTATATGGAAAGAGATCATCTTCCAGCATGAAGCCAAAGCACCACGAATATCGTCCTTTGCCTCGTGTCCAGCCGCCATGCTCTACATTTCCGAGGGCCTTTGTAAGCTCGTCATTCTCTCAATCTGGCTGGAACCCTCCCTCTCTAACCTCCTTGAACACTTTCTCAAGTGCCGCAAAGGGGACCTTTATATTTTTGGTCATAATAAGGTGCCCTTATTCGTCAAACGTCGCCCCATGCCCAAGCAACCAATTCCTTGACCTCCGGGGAAAATTCTGAGTACCTGGAATGATCCCTTTCTCTCTTAGCTCTTTCTCGAGCGCGTCAAACTTAGGCACTGAAAATCTGTAGCCACCTGAACCCATCTTATGGTGATATAGCTTCGTCTTGGCATTTGCCGTATTCTTGGCTGACCTCAGCTTCCCCTTTTCTGATTCCTTGTACGCCAGAAATGCTGGCCAGTGTACCTTCTGCTTCTCAAGCGGCTCCTCGAATTTTGGGACTTCTTTTTTCTTCTTATATTCTTTCAATAATCTTTTCTTGTAAGCATTGAAAGCCTCAGCCATCTTCTTCAGAGCCCAGTGCTTCACTGCGTCTCGCAGTTCCTTCTGTGCCGTCTCGTCCTCCTCTTCATCATCATGATCACATCGTGGAAGCTGGAAATGGCTCATTAGCTTCTCGAACAACAGTTGTTTACACCGGTCTGTGACGAAAGAAACTGCCATTCGTCCAGGATCGTCTTCGTCCTTTGTTGGCTCATTCCAGTCTTCAATACTTATAGGGATCATGTCCCTAACAATAACTCCACATTGGCTTGTAAACTTTGTTGCTGTTTTGGCGGGCCAAGCAGGTTGCCCGGTTCGATAGACTTGATCGATTAACAGTTTCTCTTTCGAGCTCATCTCTTGCCTCAGGCCTCGTTTCGACCTCTTGCTAGACGATGTCGATGCAGCCTTCACTAAGGCTAGTTCATCATTTGTTTTCTCCGGTTGCGCATGATCTGTTCCTCGCAATTGCTCGACTTCCTCCTCCATTCCCTGACCTGATTCATTCAGGTACTGTGAGCTGTCATCTTGATCACCTCCCCCGTAGTCATTGGGTCCACTGGGGAGTGTACCTTCTTCTATGATCGTGAACACATGTTCTTCACTCTCTCTGCCGTCCATAGCTCCACTAATACAAATGGAAGATAAAATACTCTAGTAAGTTATAAATTCTCTTGAAAAAATAATATTCCAGTAAACAATCATCACAAAAGTAACTTTAGTAAGGAGTATGACTAGCAGATTAGATCGAGTCTTACCGGGTAAAGTTGCGACTCGAACGGGACATAACAGATGTAGCATCTCAGATTATCCATATCAAGTGTGAAAACATTGCAGATCTCTCCATCTTCTTCTTGGTTGGTGGGATTCAGACGTCATCCAATGAAGAAGAAGAGGAAGAGATTTGTAACGTTTTCACACATGACATGGATAATCTGGAATTAATGATGTTATGAACCATTCGAGTCGCAAGTTTATTAGGAAAGAGTGGATCTGATCTGCTAGTTATACTATTGCCTACGCCTGTAGTACTCTGACGCGTATACTAAAAATTCCTATGTACTAAAAATTCCTAAGTATACTAAAAGTTCCTAAGTATACTAAAAATTCCTAAAAATTTCTAAGTATACTGAAAATTCCTAATTAGACTAAAAATTCCTAAGTATACTAAAATTTCCTAAGTAATCTAAAAATTCCTAAGTTTCTAAGTACTTATTCACGAAGTAATTAATATTCCTAAGTACAAATTTACTAATACTAATATTCCTAACTACAAATTCACTAATACTAATATTCCTAAGTACTAATAACAACTAACAACTATTAACAACTAAATAACAACTATTAAAAACTAAATAACAACTAATAACAACTAACAGTAAAAAACTAACACTAAAAAGACTAACAGTAAAAAAGATTAACACGAAAAAAACATGAACACAAAACAAATCCGGCGCGGTGAGCACTACGACGGTTGAGCTCTCTCCGGCGAGCACTACGGCGAGCAGTACCTCGAGGGCACTGACGCCAGTCGAACGACGATGAGGATCTCGGCGGCGAGCGAGGCGCGGGCTCGGGGGCGCGGGCCGGGGGCGCAGGCGGGGAAGGGCGCGTTTGGCGAGCTAGGCGGAGAGCTTTGAACGGCGCAGCGTGGTGGAGCTCTCTCCGGCGGCGGTGAATTTGGGCAGCCTGATGGCGTCGGAGAGGATTTCGGCTCCGGTGACTTAGCAGTTTCTGCGAGTTGTGAGGGTTTGCCCCGGGCGGTTGCTCCGCCCGGGGTTATATACTGGGAGGCCTTTTGCCCCGGTTCGTGTTACCAACTGGGGCAATAGGGTGGGAGGTGGTCCCCTCGCTTGCCGCTCACCTCCCCCCTTTTGCCCCGGTTGGTAGCATGAACCGGGGCAAAAGCCCCAAAATTTAGTTTGCTGGCTTCCTGCCGCCATTTTTTCCCCTGCCCCGTTTAAATATGTTTTCAAATTGTTTTTTCGATTACATTTCAAATGATTTTGAATTAGGAGAAAGTTTCAATATGAAATGTGTTTAAAGTTGGACAGAGATTTCAAACACATTTTCCGTTTTAAAAATTAATTATTCCAACTATTTAAACTACTAACAATTTTTGAAATTTCAAACATTTTTTAAAACCTAGTTTACGAATGGTTTTTATTTGAAGAAACTTTCAATATGGAAAGTGTTTAAAATTGCGTAAAGATTCCAAATACCATCAGCGCGGGAGTTGTGCCTAGTGGCGCGGGAGTCCTGCCGCGTGGCGCGGGAGTTGTGACACGTGGCGTGTGAGTTGTGACGTGTGGCCACGAGCGCGCGGTATAAACTGCCGCGCCTCGAGCGTCTTCTCCTCTCCACGCACCGTCGCGTCGCGACCATGCTTCTGAGGAGGAACAACACCACCGGCTTCCGCGGCGTCCGAGCACGGCAGAACGGAATGCTCACCGCGCATATCCGCTGCGGGGACGACCGCATCCCCCTCGGCTCCTTTGCGACGGCGGCGGAGGACGCCCGCGCCTGGGACGCGGCGGTTTGGCGCCTCAACCGCCCGCGGTTGTTGATGAACTTCAACGACGGCCACACCCTCTGGGAAGCGGAGGCCAGGGCGCCGACGCCGCCGACCACCGCCACCTCAGGCACCGCGCTGCAAGAGCTACGTCGGGCCGACCACGCCGGCGAAGTCTGGGCCTCCGACGATCCGAAGTGGGGGCATATCTCGGACATACCATCATGCACCTCCGACCAGGAGGAGGAGGTCACCGATGAGTTTGCCGACGGCGACGACCAGGAGGAGGTCACCGGCGTGTTCCCCGACGACAACGACGAGTAGTGTTCGTCTGTTTTCTGTTTTTAATAAAAGAATTTGTTGTATTCCGGGAAACTGCGACGCGCTAGCGCATCTGTTTTCTGTTTTCCGTGTGATTCTTCCTTATTGGTGGGATTTAGACGCTAGAAAGAAACACACCCCTCATCCGACGACTCACGTTAGGCGGGAGGGGGGGACATTTCGATAAATAAACAAGGCACAATACACATAATGGCAAGATTGGATCTAAACCTAAACGGAGAGCATAGATCTAAATAAACAAGGTAGTACATAATGGCAAGAGTACATCGATCTACTAGTCATACTCCTGCCTAGGCCTATAATACTCCGACTCGTAGTCCTCGTAGTCGCCGTCGTCGTCACTATCGTCGGACGGTACTCTCGACTCCCTCGGAGGATCACGACCCCAGGACTACGCATGAGAGTAGCACAGGCGAGGGTTATCGCCGGCCCTGATGTAGTTCATTACGCTCTGAAGATTCTGTCCGCCGCCCCACCACAGCTGACGACCGGCCTCGTTGAAGTTTGAAGAAGGCGGGCCGTTCTCCTCGTACCTGGCGAGCGCACTCTCACGCCAATTAATGAAGAAGGCGTCCCAAGTAGGGCGTTAGTCGGGATTCCAACTGGGATTCCTCCGCTGCTCCGGCGTGAGCTCGTGGTAGTAGTGGTTCGTGATGGCCGTCCGACGCGCCACACCTTGAGGAACAGGAGGAACATGTTAGAGTGGGTATGTTAGACGCCAAGGGAGAGTGGGGAGTTTATATGTGTTTATGCCAATGGTGGCAATGCATGCACACATATATATAGTGATAACAAACAGACCCCTTTAGTCCAGGACCGTTTTACCAACCGGGGCTAAAGGGGTTATGGTTTCGTTGGGACCAATCACAAAGAATCACACGGATCGTGTGCTTCTTTCAAGCGCCTGTGAGTCATTGGATCGGAGGTGTGTTTCTTTCGAGTGGTTGTGAGCCGTTGGATCAGGGGTGTTTCTTAACCGTTGGATCAAAACCCTTGCACAACACTTTGTGAGCCAGAGGAACCTATATATAGCCCTGCACCTTCATACACCAGTCAGTTCATCAAACAACAAATCATCCGGATTCGCCAGCATACGTCCTGCCGTGCATTTGGTATGCATATATGCACTCAGTAGCTACGGCAGGGCTGTATGCTGGCGATACCGATTGTTTTGATCTACATCTCCCCTTAAGATTTGATACATTCAGTTCATCGACCAAATACAAATCATCCGGATTCGCCATCATATGTCCTGCCGTGCATTTGGTATGCATATATGCACTCAGTAGCCATGGCAGGGCTGTATGATGGCGATACCGATTGTTTTGTTTTACATCCCCTTTAAGGTTTGATACATCATTCAGTTCATCGATCAAATACAAATCATCCGGATTCGCCATCATACGTCATGCCGTGCATTTGGTATTCATATATGCACTTAGTAGCCACGGCGGTGCTGTATGATGGCGATACCGATTGTTTTGTTCTACATCCCCTTTTAGGTTTGATACATTATTCAGTTCATCGACCAAATACAAATCATCCGGATTCGCCGTCATACGCCCGACCGTTCTTTTGATATGCATATACGCACTGAATAGCCACGGTCGGGCTGTATGATGGTGATACTGATTGTTTTGTTCTACATCCCCCCTTGAAAGTTCATCGACGAAATACAAATCACCCGGATGCCAAAAATAAGTGAGCATACCGTACCAAAAGGTGAGTGCCATGAGGAGTGGAGAACGCTGGCATGTAGTGTTTATAAAAAAAGAAAAAAAAATGGATTTGAAGAAAAAAAGAATTCTATTAAACGGCAATATAGAAATAAAGAAACCACATTTCATCTAGGTGGGGCTCATTGACCCGGTTGGAGCCACCAACCGGGGCAAAAGACCCCCCCCCCCCTACGCGCAAATAACCCCAACACCACGCGTCCTGCTCGCCCCGGCACCGGGTGGTGGCTGATCCGGGGCGAAAGCGGTGCTCGCCAGTGGGTAAAAGCCCCCTTTTCCACTAGTGTATTAATGTTTGTACATATTCTAACTAATTAAACCAAAAACTTTATGCATTAATTTTGATTACGTACGTAATACCCTTATTTAGTACTCCTATTTAGAAATGTCGAATTGCATGTGCCAAGTAATTCCAAATGGACGTTGTACATACATGATTAGAGATATCAAAACTGGAACAAAGATGAGGCCCGCCTGCCCCGCCTACCTCTCACAAATTTACTCACTATAGAACAAACATTCACTACAGGTGCATCAACACAATCAGCAGTCCGGCATCCACGGTTGGTGTCTCATTAACACACTTCTAGCTCGCTCCCGACGCTATTTAAACCGTAGTTCGACCAGGAGTGTACGTAGCAGAAGCTAGCAATTGCTTGTCACAAGCACAAGGTAAAAGGCAACCGTGAGTGACCAATTGCAAAGAGCGTTGCCTCCAGCCGTGCTCTTCCTCACACTTTCGACCCACGTCGCCTGGGGTGAAAAGCATGGCTGCTGCAGGTGGCGGATTGGGATTGCGGTGTCAATGGAGTAACAGCGGCAGCCCAGAATAAACTGCCTGTGGGCATGGGAGGCATACGGGAGGACCGGAGGAGTCGGGCCTCGCGGCAGTGAGCAGTAGCCACGACGTGGGCTTCCGCAACAACAGCGCCGACCTCTTCATCAGCCTCAGCAGGCTTGACAGCCTCTCCTGCTTCCGTATCCGTAGTGCACGGCTGGTGAACCGTGTCGGCAGTGCCGCTGGCGGTGGCGAGCGGTTCGGCACACTTGCAGGCTGGTGTAGCTCAGCAACGCCATGAGGTGTGGTTCTAGTAGGTGGGGGCGTCTTCGCCACCTTGAGTGACGCATTTGCTACTTATGTACATGGATTAATAGTAGGATTAGTTGCAAAGTTTAAAATAGCCCGCTATAGCTTCGGTCGACACTATAGCGTTTTCAACACTATGTTGCTAAATGCATTAGCGCGCTAAAAGGTACCAAAACTCTTAAATATCGCGCTATAGCGGCGATATAGTATCGTTGTAGCTTTTTCCGCAGGTTGCCGCTAAATGTCTTAGCCTGTTATTTAGAACTTTGATTAGTTGACTAGTTCTGTGTATTCGGATGTCTGTTTGTAACTATGTTGGAGGTGAGAACGCAGCAAGTGGTTGGAGTATATGTGTGTACAAGTTGTTGGAATGTTATGGGCTATAATATGGGCTCACATGTCTAGCCCATTAAGCCCACTAAAAATCCTGAAATTGTCATGGCCCATTCATGAATAATAAGTGGAGTGAGTGGGACTAAAGTTTAGTCCCACATTGCTAGTTTGAAGAGAGTGGAAGCACCTTATAAGGTGAGCCATTCTAGCTCATGTATGAGTAGGCAAGGCAAGAGGAGAGGTGTGCCACACGCGCGCTCCTCCTCCTCCGCCGCCCGCCTCGCCACGCCTCGCCTCGTCACGACACGTCACGACGCGCCGCGGGTTGCGGGAATGAGCCGAGCCGAGAGCGTTTATTTTGTCGATTGGGAAAATTTAATGAGTCATTTAATTTGGTAATTGACGGACGCGTTAATTCCAAAACCGTTTCCGTTTCCTTTCTGGATCGTGGAGCCGAACCGACTCAGACGTGGGGTTACGCCCACGTCTCTCCCAGCCCGCATATAAATACGCGCATATTCGTCATATGGTTTCGCACCACCGTTCCAAAGCACTGCGCCGCCAATCAAGTCTTCTCCATCCCTCCTTCCGGCGTGCACCGCGAGAAGGGACAGCAGGCCTCCGGAACCCCGCCTCTTGTGATCCTGTACGGGAGAGGGGCGATCAGGTTTTTGGGGAGCGCACTCGCGCGACTGCTGACGGCGACTACTTCCCCAACGACGACTTCTTCCCCGACCTCGGCAACCTCTTCATCAACGACATGGCCGACACCGGGGACAACAACAACGGCGGTGCCGCTACCGCTCCATCGTACGTATCTCTCTTTCATATGTATGAGATGTTACTGGAATTCGTATGTCTAGTACTTGCAATAGATTGTATCAATCTGTCTACTGTGCTAGATCTAGACGTTTGCATGATTACTGTATTTGCTACTGTCACAATTTATCTGCTGCTATTTCGAATTAAATCATGTGCTAAATTGCTAATATATTCAACAATCCAAAAACCTGATTATAGGCAATTTCTTGCACCTGCGCCGTCTGTCATTGCGGCGACAAGGCCAGTCCCTTTCAAGGGCGTGGACTTTAAGAGGTGGCGCACGAGAGCAGTGCTATGGTTTCAAACCTTGCGCTGCTATGCGGCCACCAAGGGCAAGCCTGAGGGCGATCTCAATCCAGCACAGCTGGAGGCCTTTGAGGATATGGACACTATGTTTAAAAGTGCCCTCCTCGGTATTATCGATGATTCCATCGTGGATCCGTATATGTCGTTTGATAACGGCAAGGATATGTGGGCTGCACTCGAGGCCAAATTTGGGGCCTCGGATGCTGGCAGCGAGCTGTATGTCATGGAGCAATTCTATGACTACAGGATGACTGATGAGCGCTCTGTTGTTTCAACAGGCTCATGAGATACAGTCACTCGCTAAAGAACTTGAGCACTTTAAGTGTATGTTACGGACAAGTTTGTGGCCGGAGGCATTATTGCCAAGCTTCCATCTTCATGGAGCACCTTTGCTACTTCTCTAAAACACAAGAGACAGGAGTTTTCCGTAATGGACCTCATCGGATCTCTTGATGTGGAAGAGAAGGCGAGAGCAAAGGATACACGTGCTCGGGTTGCTGAGGTAGGTTCTTCTGCTCATGTGGTACAGAAGAAACATTACCCGCCCAACAAGCCTAAATATATCAAGAAGAAATCCGAGGGTAAAGGCAAGCCCGATGGCAAGTTTAAGCCGTCGCACTCTACCAACTTCAAGAAGAGAAAGGGATCATGTCACGTCTGCGGTGAACTGACCCACTGGGCTCCAAAGTGCCCTAAGCGTTACGAGCTGCAGCAGCAGGAGAACAGCGGCAAGACCGCCAATGTTGTCATGGCTGACACTGAGATGAAGGACTCTGGGTACGGTATAGTTCCCACTATTCTTTCAGTTTGTCATTCACCTGAATGGTTAATTGACACAGGTGCCAATGTACATGTTTGTGCTGATGCTTCTATGTTCTCTTCTTATCAGGTCACAGGGACTTCCCCGTGCTGATGGGGAACGGGTCACATGCTACTGTTCGTGGTGTTGGTACGGTCGATCTGAAGTTTACTTCGGGGAAGATCGTGCGGCTGAAGAACGTTCATCATGTGCCCTCCATCAATAAAAATCTCGTCAGCGGCTCACGTTTATGTCGAGATGGTTTTAAGTTGGTTTTCGAGTCTAATAAAGTTGTAATTTCCAAGTATGGACAATTTATTGGTAAAGGCTATGAGTGCGGAGGCTTGTTCCGCTTATCCTTGTCAGATATTTGCACCAAAGTTATTAATAATGTTTGCCACGATAATGATTGTGATGTTTGGCATTCGCGACTTTGTCATATTAATTTTGGTTGCATGACGCGGTTAGCAAATGAGTTTAATTCCAAATTCAGTACTATTAAAGGTTCCAAATGTCAAGTGTGTGTTCAAGCTAAACAACCTCGCAAGTCTCACAAGACCGCGGAGGCGAGAGACTTGGCACCACTAGAACTTATACATTCTGATCTTTGTGAGATGAATGGCGTATTGACAAAAGGTGGAAAGAAATATTTCATGACACTTATTGATGACTCCACTAGATATTGTTATGTGTATCTTCTGAAATCTAAAGATGAAGCTTTAACTTATTTCAAGAACTATAAGGCCGAAGCAGAGAACCAACTTGATCGTAAAATTAAACGGCTTAGGTCTGATCGTGGTGGAGAGTATTTTTCCAACGAGTTTAATTCTTTTTGTGCTGAACACGGTATTATTCATGAGAGGACGCCTCCCTACTCACCTCAGTCAAATGGGGTGGCTGAAAGAAAGAACCGAACGTTGTCTGATTTGGTTAACGCCATGTTAGACACTTCAGGTCTCCAAGGCATGGTGGGGGGAGGCGCTAATGACTGCATGTCATGTCCTAAAACCGAGTTCCCACAAAGAATAAAACCATTACTCCATTTGGAATGGGAAAGGAAAAGGTTAAAACTCTCCTACCTACGTACTTGGGGTTGTTTGGCGAAAGTCAATATACCAATTCCCAAGAAGCGCAAGCTTGGACCTAAAACCGTAGATGTTTCTTCTGGGCTATGCTTTTAATAGCATTGGTTATATTCTTGGTAGTAAAATCTGAGGTATCCGACATGCATGTTGGTACGATTATGGAGTCGAATGATGCGACTTTCTTTGAGAACATTTCCTATGAAGGATATGTCTAGCTCATCAAATCAGGAAACCTGTTTCATCTCAGGAATTAGCTGATTCCTGAATCCACCATTCCGATAGAACACGTTGAGAATCCCGAGGAGGATGACAATGAAGTTCCTGTAAGGAGCAAGAGACAGAGGACTGCAAAGTCCTTGGTAATGATTTCATTGTGTACCTCGTGGATGACACACCCAGGACTATTTCAGAAGCTTATGCATCTCTTGATGCCGACTACTGGAAGGAGGCTGTCCGTTGCGAGATGGATTCCATCTTGGCTAACGGAACTTGGGAAATCTGATCGTCCTTATGGGTGTAAACCTGTAGGATGTAAGTGGGTGTTCAAGAAAAAGCTTAGGCCTGATGGTACAATTGAAAAGTACAAGGCAAGGCTTGTGGCCAAGGGTTATACCCAGAAGAAGGTGAAGACTTCTTTGATACTTACTCACCTGTGGCTAGACTGACCACTATTCGTGTGCTACTATCACTAGCTGCCTCGCACGGTTTCTCGTTCATCAAATGGACGTTAAGACGGCTTTCCTTAATGGAGAGTTGGACGAGGAAATTTACATGGAGCAGCCAGATGGTTTTGTAGTACCCGGTCAGGAAGGCAAGGTGTGTAAGTTATTGAAGTCATTATACGGCCTCAAGCAAGCACCTAAGCAATGGCACGAGAAGTTTGAAAGGACTTTGACTGCTGAAGGCTTTGTTGTAAACGAAGCTGATAAGTGTGTGTACTATCGCCATGGTGGGGGTGAGGGAGTTATTCTATGTCTGTATGTCGATGACATATTGATTTTTGGGACCAATCTTGATTTAATCAAGGAAGTTAAGGATTTCTTATCTCGCTGTTTTGAGATGAAGGATCTAGGAGTAGCTGATGTTATCTTGAACATCAAGCTATTGAGAGATGATAATGGTGGGATCACACTGCTTCAATCTCACTATGTGGGAAAAGGTCTTGAGTCGCTTCGGGTATAGTGACTGCAAGCCTTCTTCAACTCCATATGATGCTAGTTTGTTGCTTCGAAAGAATCAACGGATTACTAAGATCAACTGAGATATTCTCAGATTATAGGCTCGCTTATGTATTTAGCGAGTGCCACGAGGCCTGACATCTCTTTTGCTGTGAGCAAATTGAGCCGGTTTGTTTCCAATCCGGGAGATGATCATTGGCGTGCGCTTGAGAGAGTTATGCGCTATTAAAAGGCACTGCGAGCTATGGAATTCACTATACCGGAAACCCGAGGGTTCTGGAAGGATAGTGATTCTAATTGGATATCTGATGCTGATGAGCTTAAGGCCACTAGTGGTTATGTTTTTACACTTGGTGGTGGCGCTGTTTCCTGGAAGTCTTGCAAGCAGACCATCTTAACGAGGTCAACTATGGAAGCAGAACTCGCAGCATTAGACACAGCCACTGTTGAGGCAGAGTGGCTTCGTGAGCTCTTGATGGACTTGCCTATGGTTGAAAAACCAATACCCCAATCCTAATGAACTGTGATAATCAAACTGTGATCGTCAAAGTGAACAGTTCTAAGGATAATGCAAAGTCATCAAGACATGTGAAGAGGAGATTAAAATCTGTCAGGAAATTGAAGAACTCCGGAGTTTATTGCGTTGGATTATCCAAACGTCTATGAACTTGGCAGATCCCTTCACAAAGGGTTTATCACGGAATGTGATAGAGAATGCATCGAGGGAGATGGGTTTGAGACCCACGTTATGAGTTGCCCACAGTGGTAACCCACTCTATGATCGGAGATCCCGTGAATTAGAAGTGGGAGACAAGCTGTTGGTCGGCTGAGAGGAGAGTATCCTTATATTTTATTCCACTCCATAAAAGATGCAATACTCTCCTGATCTGTACGGTAGGTTGACATTTGTCTTAATGTTCCAAGTGGCTTATATAAGCAGAGATGTGTCCTACAGAACATCTCCTGAGGAACTCACCTATGAGTCTGACTGTTAAACGTCGCAGTCTATGAGAATCGGGTGCTCTCTAATAAACTCATGAAAGGCCTTCGGAGTATGACGCATACCCAAACCGCGGGGAAGCCTTGCGGCAGCCTAGTATCGGTTCAGACGTTGTGTGAAACTGGTATCACAGCAAACTTGTAGTTCAAGGCATAGTCCACTATTCAAGTTGTGAACTAGTGAAGCATGATGTTCTAAGGAAGTTCAACTTAACAGTCTCCACTAACACCGGTATATAAACAATGGGAACAGAGTTTATGAAATGTGCTAATGACACTTTGTGGGGGATTGTTGGAATGTTATGGGCTATAAATGGGCTCACATGTCTAGCCCATTAAGCCCACTAAAAATCCTGAAATTGTCATGGCCATTCATGAATAATAAGTGGAGTGAGTGGGACTAAAGTTTAGTCCCACATTGCTAGTTTGAAGAGAGTGGAAGCACCTTATAAGGTGAGCCATTCTAGCTCATGTATGAGTAGGCAAGGCAAGAGAGAGTGTGCCACACGCGCGCTCCTCCTCCTCCGCCGCCCGCCTCGCCACGCCTCGCCTCGTCACGACACGTCACGACGCGCGCGGTTGCGGGAATGAGCCGAGCCGAGAGCGTTTATTTTGTCGAGGGAAAATTTAATGAGTCATTTAATTTGGTAATTGACGGACGCGTTAATTCCAAAACCGTTTCCGTTTCCTTCTGGATCGTGGAGCCGAACCGACTCAGACGTGGGGTTACGCCCACGTCTCTCCCAGCCCGCAAAAATACGCGCATACGGTAAACCCTAGCCGCCACTTCGTCATATGGTTTCGCACCACCGTTCCAGCACTGCGCCGCCAATCAAGTCTTCCCATCCCTCCTTCCGGCGTGCACGCGAGAAGGGACAGCAGGCCTCCGGAACCCCGCCTCTTGTGATCCTGTACGGGAGAGGGGCGATCAGGTTTTTGGGGAGCGCACTCGCGCGACTGCTGACGGCGACTACTTCCCCAACGACGACTTCTTCCCCGACCTCGGCAACCTCTTCATCAACGACATGGCCGACACCGGGGACAACAACAACGGCGGTGCCGCTACCGCTCCATCGTACGTATCTCTCTTTCATATGTATGAGATGTTACTGGAATTCGTATGTCTAGTACTTGCAATAGATTGTATCAATCTGTCTACTGTGCTAGATCTAGACGTTTGCATGATTACTGTATTTGCTACTGTCACAATTTATCTGCTGCTATTTCGAATTAAATCATGTGCTAAATTGCTAATATATTCAACACAAGTTTGGGTTGTGCCGGTTGTGTTTTGTTGCATGTGTTTCCCACTCGATTTTCTATCAGATTAGCTAATTGTTGGTCGTATTGAAATATATTGCATGCCATTTCTTAGTAGGTTTGAAATTTTGGTTAAGTTGGCTAGCACATCGATTAATTAATATGGCGTGTGATAATAAATCATGACGTACCCAACATGGTGTGTTCGACTGTTCCAAACAGCTGATAAGCCCATCAAGTAAGAAAAGGACTGACGTAATGTGCTACCGGTGCCGGGTTTTACATGCATTTGCATTACTCGTTTCGAAGGCGCGGCTTGCCGCGCGCCAAATGTTAATTCTAAATTGTTTTACCCGCACTCCTCGTGTACAATACACATTGATATTACGATGGGTCATGTTTTAAGACAAGAAATATATATCTACATATAGAAAGTTAGCACCGGTTTCTATCCAAAGATGACACAAGTACTTACAAAAGGGTGAATAAAGGCATTTAAAACGGGCCATAAAGACATTAAGTAGTCCCATATACAAAAAAATAGCAGTGGTATGTGACCACGACATAGTAGGTACATAAAAAAATACAGGTAGCATAATCTCTGAATGGTGGCGAAGCTGAGATATATCTAAGCATCCAGTAAGGAACATGGAGACTGTGTAGGCGAAGGTGTCCAGGTTTGGTGGCAATGACAGTGGACTGGCTGCAAAAAAGAACAACGAGGAAAGTACATCAGTTTACAATAGCCAATTTAGGGCAATAGAATTTACATACATGATTCACATAGAAAATATAATAGTATTCGTTGTTGTTTCCCACCGCCGTGGAAAAATGAATCACCAGACATGGTTTTCTGGTACTCTTTATTTTGAGCACCTGCACAAGTGATTCAACAATAGAGATACCATTATTCTTATGGTCTATAGAAGCATCATTCTAACCAACTGGGGCTCCTAACACTAGTGGAAACAGGGCCTTTTGTCCCGGGTCGTAAGGGCCAGTTGTCCCGGTTGTGCAACCGGGATGGGCTAGCCGGGACAAATGGCCCTCCCCATTGGTCCCGGTTGTGACAGGACCCGTGATGGTAAGGATAGGCCACGTGGCGAACCTGGGCCAGGGGACGGCCAGGGAGTTCGTCCCGGTTCGTTCAAGGGACCGGGATGGATACTTTTTTGAAAAAAAAATATAGCCGGCAATTTTCCCCTGCCGCGGCAGGTTTTTTCGTTTCGTTTTTTGGGCTCCTGTCTCGCAATCCCCAATCGGCCTCCCCCTTCCCCAACCGCGTCCAGGCCCACGTCTTTAATTAAGCCCACTAGCCACATTTTTGGTCAAAAGGGCCCACTGGCCCGCGTCTTTTATTATGTTCGGTCAACGGTTCGAAGGGGCCACTGGCCAGCGGCCTAGTGGCTGGCTCGCCTGGTCCCTTAAATTAAGACCACAGGGGCGGTGAAAGGGCCCACTGTCGCCTCGTCTTCCCGCCCCGCCTCGGCTTCCCGCGCCCCCACTTCCCCACGCGCGCGTGCCACAGCTGCAACTGCCGCCACGCCTCGGCTCCCGCCCCACATTCATGGCCGCCTGCAACCGCCGCCACGTTCAGGCCGCCGGTTGGCATGCCAGCCCCCCCGGGTCCTTTTTAAAGGGCCCCCACCGCTCGTACAACCCATCCACCCCGGCCGCGCCCCAGGCAAAGCAACCCTAGCCACCATGTCCCGCTGGTTCTCGAGCGGCGCCGGCAAGCGCCCCAGGAACGTCCACGAAGGCTCCTCGAGCGGCGCCGGCCGCGTCGCACCCCCGCCGGCGGAGGCCTTCGGCTTCGGCCCTGGAGGTGTCCGCATCGGCGGGACGCCGCGCGTCCCCGTGCCACCTCTGGCGGCACGCCCGTCGCCCCGCGCCGCGCCCAAGGGCAAGCGCTTCCGCCGGTACATCCGGTCACCGGAGGCCGAGTGGCATTGGAACAACGCCACGCCGGTGTTCTGGCCAGACGTCCACCTCCCGGACGGATGGTACCTGAACCCCCAGCGGATCCCCGTGCCGCCGGCCCCGACCGGCGAGGCCGCGCTCGAGGAGATCGACCGCCGGCGCCGTCTCCTGCCGGCTCCCCTCCTCAGGGACCGCGCCTACGCGCACAGCTCCCCCTACTGGGCCACCTGGTTCCAGCAGGAGCACGAGCAGCGCCGGCGCTCCTTCATCCCCGTCCCTCACGAGGAGGTGAACGTGGACGACTACCCCGCGCCGCCGCCCGGCCGGGAGAAGGAGCTGTGGCTCCTCGAGGACATCGAGGACTTCTCCGGGGAGGAGGACCCCGAGCTCCGGGCCAGCTTGGAGGAGGACTGCGAGGCCTCCCGCCGCCTGCCCACCTGTGGCAGCCACCCCCCTACCAGTGCATCTCCTCCGACGAGGAGGAGGACTAGATCGGCGCCGGTGCGCCCCCCCTGGACTAAGCTACCCCCCCTAGACTAAGCTACCCCCCCCCAAGAAAACGGCCGGCCGCCTATGGCCGCGCCGCTGCCCCTATATGCAAGCACGGCCGGCCGCTTGTGGCCGCGCCGCCCACTATATATGTAAGCAAGGCCCCTGGCCTTTTTTTTAATATATTCTGTGTGCCCTAGTCTACCGTGTCCCTAGCCCAACCCCGACGGCGGTCCGCCGGCGGGATCTGTCTACTCGTTCCCGCCGCCGGCAGGGCTTCGCCAAGCCATGTCCACTGTCCTGAGGTGTTCGTTCGGCCTGGACAGAGGGCCGCGATTTTTATACACCTGGGCCTCTAGTCCCGGCCCGTGCCACCAACCGGGACTAGAGCCCCTTTGGTCCCGGTTGGTACAACGGGCCGGGACCAAAAACTTATTTCGAATTTCGGTGGCACCCTGCGTGCCCAAAAAATTTTAGCGCCAAAATTTGAAAAGGGTTAAGTTTGCGCATTAACAACTTCTATATAATTTCAAATTTGACAAAAATTCCAACATGAAAAATGCTAGAATTTGCAAAACTAATTTAAATCCATTTTTCGTTTAACTAAATAATTATTCTAACTATTAAAACTATTAATTATTTTACCATTTGTATATAATTTGAATATAAAAATGTTACAATTTTTGTTTTCTCTCGCGATATTCCGAGTTAGTCCAGAGCATACAAGGCATCCCGGGTGATTTATATAAATTTCGACAAGTTCTCCTTCGAAGGTTTACTCTGCGCATCCACACGTATTTTCCCTTTATCCTCCGACCACCGCTTGAAAACATTAACTTCCGTGTACGCGGCAAGCCGCAGCGGGAGCAGCAGACTTAAAGCAGAGACGGGCGGTCAGGCGGGGGAGATCTCGCCGTTGCTGTCGCGCTTTCCTCTCCTCTGCTCGTCCGCCGTCGCCGTCGCGCTCCCCTCCGCCTTCAACATTTGGGAACTTTGTTGTTCAGTTAGACGTTTCTCCTCCAAAAATTTATCATATCTGTTAAAGAAGTACCGAAGCTCTATTTTTGTTTTAAGGATATCTTTCAGGTTGGTATATATCCCTGCTATCACTTCGAAGTGTGTCTGCAATATCTGCGCAGAATATATGACACCCATAAGGCAAAGCCCATCTTTCTCTATCCTCATACAATTTACTTCCGAGTTAGTCCAGAGCATACAAGGCATCCCGGGTTCGACAAAGTGTGTGCATGCATTGTATCCCTTATTTGTATGTCCGGAAATGTTACTAAGAGCAGGCCAATCATTGATGGTTACAAAAAGCAACGCCCGTAGGTCAAATGGCTTTTGTTCGTTCTCATCACACACACGTACACCTGGTTTGTCCCACAATTGTAAGAGTTCTTCCACTAATGGCCTTAGATACACATCAATGTCGTTGCCAGGCTGCCTCGGGCCTTGGATGAGAACTGGCATCATAATGAACTTGCGCTTCATGCACAACCAAGGAGGAAGGTTGTACATACATAGAGTTACAGGCCAAGTGCTATGACTGGAGCTCTGCTCCCCAAAAGGATTAAAGCCATCTGTACTTAGACCAAACCATAAGTTTCTCGCCTCTCCTGCAAAGTCTGGGAAGTCTCTCTCGATCTTTCTCCACTGCGATCCATCGGCGGGGTGCCTTAACTTTCCGTCTTTCTTACGGTCTTCTTTGTGCCATCGCAACAACCTAGCATGCTCTTTGTTTCTAAACAGACATTTCAGCCGTGGTATTATAGGAGCATACCACATCACCTTAGCAGGAACCCTCTTACGGGGGGGGGGGGGGGGGGGGCTCGCCGTCAACATCACCAGGATCATCTGCTCTGATCTTATATGGCAGTGCAGTGCATATCGGACATTCATCCAAATTCTCGTACTTCTCATCGCGGAAGAGAATGCAGTCATTAATGCATGCATGTATCTTCTGCACATCTAATCCTAGAGGGCAGAGAGCTTTCTTTGCTTCGTACGTACTCTCAGGCAATTCGTTATCCTTTGGAAGTTTTGGCTTCATTAGTTGAAGTAAACTCTCAAATGCCTTGTCAGTCACACCGTTCTGTGCCTTCCATTTCAGCAACTCCAGTGTGGTACCGAGCTTTGTGCTACCATCTTCGCAATTTGGGTACAACAATTCTTTGTAATCCTGTAACATGTTGTCCAGCTTCAACCTCTCCAATTTATTTTCACAGTCTTCCCTTACATCAGCAATAACTCGGCCAAGATCATCATCGGGCTCTTCTGATGCATGTTCTTGATCACCTCCTTCTTCTGCATTCTCTTCCATTGCAGTATCGTCGTATTCAGGGAACAAAGGATCTTCTTCTTCTTCTTCATCGTCTTCCATCACAACCCCTCTTTCTCCATGCTTGGTCCAGCAATTATAGCTGGGCATGAAAGCTCTCTGAAGTAGATGGCCGTGAAGGATTCTTTCGGAAGAATGTTCTCTGACGTTCCGACAATCAACACATGGGCAACACATGAAGCCATTATCTTTGTTTGCCTGAGCTACATCAAAAATTGCATTCAGGCCTGCCATATACTCGGAAGTGCGACGGTCACCGTACATCCATCGCTGCCGTGCATCCATCTGCATCATATAATTAAGTTTATCAAAATACATTACAATAACATATTAATACAGAGATGATGACCACAGTACATCGACAAATACTACTTTTTTATGTATGAGTTACAGATGAAAAAGATAATTTGTTAACCTCGGTCGAAGATACCATTTTCAGTGAGTGCGGCTAATGTCTCGTCACCTCGTGTGCATAGTAAAATAAAACACACTAACACCACACTCTCTCACACCTCCAAGCAAAAAAAAAACGATGGAAGGAGGGGGGGCTGGGGCAGTATTTATAGGGGAAGGGGACATTGGTCCCGGTTCGTGGACTGAACCGGGACAATAGGTCATGCGCGTTCCACGTGGCCTGTGGCTAGGCATTGGTCCCGGTCCGTGGCAAGAGCCGGGACCGATATGCCCCCACGAACCGGGACCAATGCCCCCAGGCGATTCCTGTTGCCCCGGGCGCACGAACCGGGACCAATGCATGGCATTTGTCCCGGATTTTGTTGCAACCGGGACAGCTGCCCCCTGCCCCCCTGGACGAGAGGGGTTATTTCCACTAGTGTAATGTAGGAACTGGATTGTTATACCACACATGCCCAACCATATGTCCCAGCCTTTGTTGTTGCGGGTGCCAGCCATAGATCCTAAAAATATTCTGGATGTAGTTAATGTGTACTATGCGGATATGGAAAGATGATTGATATATAGTTATATACATAAGATGGTAATAGCACTGACACGTGATATCATACATTTTTAAGAGCAACATACTTAGTAACCAAAGGCCAGAATTGAGAATATGTGGTGATTTCCTCGGTAGGTCTTTGTATGAAATAATGACCAAGAGAACAAACGGGTGGGAGAACACTGGAACATGTAAAGTATATAAGGGAATAAACACCCCAAATCTTGGTATAAGCAAACAAACTACATGCAAAAACGTAGTGATCTAGAAGTCACATAACAGAAGATGACTGGATACCAGTTACAGCGAGGTTGCGAGGTTTACTGGGGACACACATGCATGAAAATAATATGCACAAATACGTAAGTCGATCACTGATTTAAGTTGGGCATCAAAGAATGATCTATACGATAGATCAAATAGATTCATGGAACCAATAATGTCATATCATAATTCAAATACATTGGGCTTTGTGACTCTAACAATGTGACATATGGATACCAACATTAGTGGATGACTATAGAGCCAAAATAAGCTGGAGATAGGCTCAATGAACAATATGTACACACCTACAAGAAGATAAAATGTAAGAAAAACTCGTAATTACCTCATACAACTTTTCTATATAGCATGGAGTAGCAGCCTTAACATGTGAAATATGTTATCTAAGTAGATAGGCTAACTAAGCAATCCCAACATCTTACTCATTTGAGAGAGGGTATTGGGACAAATTTTTGATAGTTTAAACTGAGAAATGAAGAATCTTATGCTTGTAACTTATAACCGAACTTATAATTAGTTGGTTCCTTCTAGAGTATGCGCCAAGATACTGCATCCTACTGCATCGATTGGAGGATGCGAAGAGCGGAAGAGGTGAGCGAATTGAGCACCCCGGCGTTGACATACTCAGCCTGAACCACCGGATCTGTCGTCTCCGGCATGGCCATAGCCCCATGAGAAGGAGAGCGCGACTTCCTTGGGTGTCGCCATCGGATTGTGCTCCTCCTTCCATATTGTGCGGTGTAGCTATGGAGTACATCCTTCGCGTCGAGGGCTCGATGCGTCCTCCGTGGGTTGAGAGGAGACTAAGGGCTGGTGGTGCAAGAGAGGGGGAGAGGAGGGATGGTGATATGTGAGCGATCCGGAGGTGTCACTGGAGGGAGAGGCGGAGGCGGCAACAAGAGAAATGGGGCGAAGTGGAGGCGGCGCGGGCGGCAGGAGCGGTGGTAGGGTTTCACCGCGGGGCGTTGGTCTTTTACCTCACCACTGTTCCGCACAGCGGAAGGGCACAACCAGCTCGTGCACACAAAGAGAAACCACCCCATACGATGCCATGTGGGTCCAAAAAGTCAAGGGCCACCAGCAGCAAAACACAGCGTGTATGAGTGGGTAAAAATTGGACCAACCAACCAGGGATCACTAGGAAGAACGGTCAGGATTGTTTCTTCACCTCAATCGAACGGTCATGAAGTCACATGGCCTGAAAAACGCCCCAACACTTGCAAGGATGTTATCTTTAGATGCACTCATCACAGGCATGCATCATGCATCATACATAGGCATGGAGTAGGGCCACTAACATGTGTGGCAGTGTGGGTATGCACCGGGTTCCCACAAAAAACCAGAGTAAAATTTTTTTGTAACAATCAAAATTCATTTGACTAACCTACACAATTACCAATTGGGAACAATTTGTTTCCATTTCGTGAAATCGTTTTGAATCTATCTATTATATACCAAAAGCAATATACAAAGATTTAACAGAGGAACCACGTCTAGCCACATCATATTTTTAAAAAAAAATTCCATTAATTAATAGCTAACAAGCCCACCTCATTAAAAACCTTCTAGTCCCCTTAGGTAGCCTGGAAGGAAAAGAGTTCGTCTGATAACTTGCAGCCAAACCTGATTACATCCTTTCCTCGAAGAGGCTTACATCATTTGCCAGGAGCATAATCAAGAAATGGGGGGATCTTCAATCCAACGAGTAGACTCCCGATCCCCCGCCTTACTAGCTAAAATATGGGCTACCCTATTACCTTCTCTCGGACAATGATTAAAAGTAACATGGGTGAAATTGTGTGCCAGAAAAACACACTCTTCGAAGATCGACGCTGTTGGACCGAGGGATAGCCCTCCCTTTTTCATTGTTGCAATAATATCCATATAGTCTCCATTAACGTCGATTATGTTGCACCCCAGTTGTCCTACAGGGATAAGCCCGTCTCGGAGTGCCTACGCCTCTGGAGTAATAACATCAGCCACACATGTGATTCCCATGTTGCTTCCCGCCAAGAAAATCCCCCTCTCATCCCGAATAACAGCTCCTGTACCTCCTCGTAAATCTTGTGAATTAAAAGCTGCATCAAAGTTAAGTTTAACATAATCCTGTTTCGGTTTTACCCAACCCTGTACTCGAGGTTTGCGTTCTTTTTGCCTGCTCTATAGTAGTGCATTATTATAGCCAATATTGCATGCGAGGAAGAAGCAGGTTTTGAAACTTGCTCATCGTGGGCTATCTTCCTTCTTTCCCACCAAATGAACCAACATGCAGTAATTATGAGTTCGTGGATTATAAGATCCTCCATTTCTGAGTAGGGGACGCGATCATGCCGTAGCAACCATTCAAGAATTCCCGAGCCCTCTCTATCAATCTCCAAGCCCAAATATATAGTTGGCCATAATCCGAGGTTCTCCCACATCTCCTTCACCCTCAGGCACTCGAAAAAAGTGTGTTTTGTATCCTCACAACCCACTTTACACACGAGGCATAAAACATCTGAAATAATATGTCTATTGGCTAGTATGCTTTTGCATGGGATAGTTCCATGTCATATTCTCCATGCAAAAAAATTAACCTTAGCTGGGGCTCTCAATTTCCAAAGTCTCAACCAAACTGGATTAATATCTGATGTAGGTCCACTAGTCTGAATCAGCTTCCTACCGTGTTGGAAGTCCCACTCAGTGTGATAGGATGATCTGACAGTAAAAATACCGTTCTTAGTGTGGTGCCATGCGATAAAGTCTCCCATGTTTTCGAAAGATAGAGGGATCCACAAAATCCTATGAACGTCAACGGATAAGAAATTGTTACGGAGAATCTCTTCATTCCAACACCGTCCTTCCTCATCAATTATTCGGACACATGGACAACCCCAGCCATGCCCCTCTTCGCTATAATCATTCTGGAAGGACTAGATGGCACCCAAGGATCCTCCCAAATATTTATCTTGTTACCCATTCCTAGTCTCCAGATACAGCCTTTTCTGAACGTTTGTATCCCTCCCCAGATGCTCTGTCAAGTGAAGGAGGCTCCCTTCGTGAGTTTTGCATTAATGATGTCCTCAGATGGGAAATGTTTTGCTTGTAAAACCCTTGCATATAAATATTACGGTTCACAAATTATCCTCCATGCCCGTCTTGCGAGAATTGCAAGGTTAAAACAGTGTAAATCTCGGAATCCCATTCCACCTCTTTTCTTCGGAACACAAAGTTGCCACCAAGCAAACCAGTGCATATACTTCTGTACATCGTCATCTCCCAACCAGTATCGGGCATAACATATGTGATCCCTTTGATAACAAGTTTAGGCAGTCTGAAGCCTGACATCGCATATGTTGGGATGGCTTGGGCCACCGCTTTCAATAACACCTCTTTTCCCCCATAGGAAAGCATCTTCTCTTTATAACCTCTCAATTTCTTTACAATCCTATCAATAATGTGTACAAAACAATCAGAGCGATCAATTCCCACTTGGGTGGGAAGTCCCAGATAAGAATTAGTAAGAGCTTAAGTGAGAATATTCAACATAGTACATATTTCTGCTCTCATCTCCACCTATGTGCATGGACTGAAAAAATACTGGATTTTGCTTCACTTACCAATTGGCCAGATTTCTCAGAGTTGTAGCATTTGCAATATCCGCTCTCATTAGATTTAGAGAATCATCCGCGAATAATAAATGTGAAACTGCAAGGGCATTACGGCAGACTTTGACACCAATAATTTCCCCTTCTCCTCAGCATCTTGCAATAACCTTGTTAGGTCCTCTGCACAAAATGAAAACAAATAGCGGGAAAGGGGGTTCCACTGCCGAAGACCCCTCGAAGGTCTTATCTCCTCAGTCTCTAGGCCATTGAATCTAACTTGATAATTGACAGAGGTGACACAAGCCATGACCAATTTTATCCAATTCATGTCAAAACCCAATTGCACAAGAACCTTCTCCAGGAAAGTCCATTCAACTCGATCATATGCCTTATGTATACCCAATTTGATAGCATGCCATCCATGCTTTCCGTTCCTTTTATTCTTAATAGTGTGGTACGATTCATATGCAACAAGGACATTATCAGTGATCAATCTCCCCGGAACAAAAGCACTCTGGGTATGTGAGATAATCTCCGGAAGAATACCTTTAAGCCTAGCTGCAATCACTTTAGAAATAATTTTGTAAGTAACATTGCAAATGCTGATAGGTCTAAATTGGGTTACCGCTTCCGGGCTATTAATCTTTGGGATTAAAACAATTGGAGTATAATTCCATCCTTCTGGAATAGTAGCAGTATTGATAGCAGTAAGGACTTCATCAATAACATCATCACCAATAAGATCCCAGTAACGTTTGAAGAAAATAGCATGAAGCCCATCGGGTCCTGGGGCCTTGAGATCCCCTATGTTGAACAGAGCTTTCTTTACCTCCTCTTTAGAGTAAGGTCCTATAAGTGTCGTGTTCATCGCCCTCGTCATTTTACATTTGATTTGTGAAATAATCTCTTGACTAGGAGTTCCTACCTCAGAAGAAAAAAAGCCCCGTGAAATAATTTTTAATTTGTTCCGAGAGCCCAACTCCCTCAAACACATTTCCATCGTCATCCTTGAGCACTTTTATAAGGTTCCTTTTCTTCCTTTCAGATGCGTAGCGATGGAAAAAATTTGTATTTCGATCACCATTTGACATCCAATTAACCCTGCTACGTTGGATCCATTTAATATCCTCTTTATCATGTTCTTGCTCAATCTTCAACTGTAGTACTTGGTGCTTTGATATTGCTTCATCGGATAGGGGCCCCGAAAGGACCTCGTTCAGTTCACGCTGTAACTGCTGGAGTGATCGACGAGGCTCCTTCAGCTCGTGCATGTCCCAAGCATGCAAGGCTGCATGGACCCGAGCTAGTTTTTGTGCAACTCCCATTGGGCCGGCCTGCTGGGCCGAAAACCAGGCCTCAGACACAATGTGATTAACATTTTTCTCAAGTAACCATTTAGCTTCGAACATTCTCCGAGTCTGCAATCTCGGTGTTTGGAAATTTTGGATGTATTGAGTATCAACCGTGATGGGTCGATGGTATGATTTGAAAAAATCTTCATTAATAGCATCCGCATGTAAAAATCGATCAATCCATCCTTGGTTTGCCACTGCTCGATCAAGTCTCTCTCGGATATGCCCTCTCCTCCAAGTGAATATGTCCCCATTGTAGCCTAAATCAAACAGACCACAGTAAGATAAAGCATCTCTAAATCCTTGCATACACCGTTGCGGTCTGATAACTCCCCCTTCTTTTTCAGAGTTACTCAAAATTTCGTTGAAATCTCCGAGCATCACCCATGGTGAATTCCCACTGTTATGCAAATTGCGGATATAATCACAAGTAAGATGTTTTCGATCACCACTAGGCTCACCACATATAGCTGTAAATCTCAAAGAATTATCATTACCCCCATCAATAGCAATATACAAATAATTACCGTGAGCGCTAAAATATGTGACATTTACTGCGTCCTTCCATATTAGGATTAAACCACCACTCCTTCCATTACTCTGAGAAACTATCATATGATCAAAAGAAAGCCTTTGCTTGAAATATTCTGCCTTTGCTAATGATAAGTGTGTCTCAGATAAGAAAAGAACATATGCCTTTATAAGCTCTTGTACTCCCAAGAGCGATCTAACTGCCGTTGATTTTTGTAACCGACGGCAGTTGGCGCCACAAATTTTCATTGTGTCCGGACAGACCCCTCGCGGGAGCCAGCCGATCCTAGTGACGGGGAGATAGCTCCAGCCGTCTTTGATTTTTTGATTTAGTAGATCCATTTGATCCCGCTTTCCCAGATAGTGAGTTCTCTTTTTCAGTAACCATAGCAGTTGTCTGATCCAGGCCAGTAGTGTCTCCTCGTATACTTTTATCGAAAGCTAGTCTCTTCCTTGCATTAACATTCGGGTCTTTATCTACCATGTTCACATCAGATGGTTTGAGAGGGATTGTGGCAGTATCACGAAGATCATCATCTACTGGATGCTTTTGTGCTGTGGATGTAGCCAAAGCATTATTCCTCCAACTGACGTACTCATCAGTATTGGGCGATTGGCCTCTTCCACGGCCTACTATATCTCTTCCACTTGAGCTAACGCCACCCCTACCACGGAAGCTACCACGGATTCCAATCTTTCGCCTCCCATGCCATGTCTCCCAATCCGCTTTCAGAAATTCTCCCCAGCCCAGACTTGCTTCCTCATGTTCACCCGTGCCACACTCTAGGTGGGTATTCCCAAACTTCCCATAAGCTCCGCAAAATTTCGGAATTTTCTCGTACTTAATCTGGAAAGCTTCACGGTGTCCTCCACGCGAGAGAGTAATAATACTGGCAAGAGCTTTGCGAACATCAAGCCTGACCCTCAAACGGATAAAATTTCCAACCCCTTCTACCGATGTTTCCACCTTAAGAGCCTTCCCCAATCTTTTCTCCACAAGGTTCTTGATTAAGTTTTGATCACGGTATCCCATAGGCAATTTATGGATCTGTAGCCATACCTAAATGTAGTTTAGGTCTACAGATTCAATAGAGGCTAGCCCGTCATACTCCTCGATGATGACAGCTTTCTGCCGAAAGTTCCAAGGTCCTCCTTCTTTCACCTTGATCCAGTCCCCCTGACAAAAGAATTGTATAGTAAAAAGATTTGATTCGAGTGGTGTGAAGATAATTTCCTTTGCCGGAATCCAGGATATCCTCATGTGTTGCTCAAAAGATTGAGGGCTAAAAGTGTTCTCTGTATGGACCCGAGCAAGGGCCATCCATTTAATCTCTTTTATCGGGTTCTCTAATTCATCTTCCAGCACGATATCATCCAGTTCTTCTTCGTCAATTCCCAAACGTTGGAGTAGATCGTCGATGTGTTCTGGTCCTCTGTCTACCGGCGATCCAGCTTTGCTTGATGCACTGGCTGTAGAAATGATTCGCTTGCGACGGGATCACACGAGAGAGAGAGAGGCCACGAGATCGGGGGGTCGATGAAACCGCAGAAACCCTTGTCGAGGGAGAGGAAAACCACCCCCAACCTATTTAGAAACGGAAGCGGACTTGGAACTCCCCTCCGGTGAAGGTCCAGACGAGGAGGAAGAAAAACCCTAGATCGCCCGAGGACGTCTAGGTAAGAAAACGGGGTTGATTGGGAACAGGAGAGGTTCGTACGACGACCACCTTCCCAGCCACATCATCTTTACTATTTTAAACTAGTTGAATGCCCGTGCATTGCTACGGAAGGTTGAGATTTTTTCCGCCGCACATGTAAACACAGACAATCTCTCAATTTCTGACGCTTGACATTTTTCAGCCGCCACTCGGTTTGACCTCTTTCTCACCAACTCCAAAGAAATAGCCGTAGTCATACCCATAGCCATGATTCTCGAAAGTTGTGGCGTGAATTCAAATCGTGATTTATGAAAGATTGTGTTTAGGGCTAGAACTCCACTCGAGTTGAGCTAGCTTGGCTCAACTAATTATACATTAATGAATTATCTTGTTAATTTAACAACATCAAAATAGAATGAGCTAGAGCCATATAACACGCTAGGTAGCTCGTTTAACTCATATAAGTTTGGACTACAAGGCAAACCTATGGAATAAACTATTTGAGATTGTATGATTCATATGAATCTGAAACATTATAATTTGATTCCATAATCAACAAAAAAATAGGAATACAAAACAACACAAAGAGCGTCTTCAATTTTTCTCCAAAACATAGGAAAACTCTTGAATTCTTTTCCAGAGTTGTTTCTTAGTGATCTTTTCTTTTAAGTTGAAACCAATGGAATAATGTATGTTCATTACACCAAAAAACATAGTAACGCATATGTCAAACCCTTTGAAATCAACAAACACATGCCCCTTTGCTACTATTGACTCGCATGTCAATTGTGCCACATCTTATAGTTACAACTTCAGTGACAGAGCAAAAAAAAAAATAGAGAGTACAAATGAACAGTATGTTCCATCCGAAGGCCATACATTAGTTTATTCAAACACCAGCTCCCCGTACATATGTCCTTACAAAATACTTCCTTGGTAATATGGCAAAGGTTTGGCCAAATAGCCCTCATCTTGACCTCAGCACACAGAACATATTATGGCTATCTCGAAGTCTTGAATTAAGTATTCAACACCTACATTAGCTCACCGCCCTCCATCACCTTCCATACTCATGCCATCCAACCTTGACAAACAAAACAACACCATGACCAGTTCCGTACATTCCTTGCCATGTGTCAAACAAAATAACACAAAGCCTCTAAGGTGGTCATCAAGAATAAGAAACCTTGATGTTCTAGTTAGTAAAACCTCACACAATGAAATCAGTTTGACATCCAACAAGTCGAAGTTGTAAAACTGCACTTCTCAGCTGAAACAACTTCAAGAAAACGAGCAAATCAATGTTCCTCTTTTTATCGTCCTAACCATTATGAATCGACAAACAAAAGTTTCATCGATCTGCTAAAGACAGTCCACAAACTTGCCTGATGTCAGGCCAGATAGTGATACCCCAACAGGAACTAACCTTTTTTACCAGTGCATCGAATCACTGTTGTAGTCAGTGCAGTGTATGCATTTCCACGAAGATGTTATACAACATACAATTTTTTTTATAAAGATGGCAGCTTGTGTTCTATAACATGTGCTTTCCATCAGTAATTATACTAAGAAAAGAACAAATTAACAAAATATATTTTGCTCTAATTGACTTCAACTTAAGTCAACAGTAGGAAAAATATGTAATGACTATCATTCACTAAAATACTCCAAAGCGGTTGTATCGTGTGTAGAAGTTTTTAGCAAGTGATTGTGTTGAACTTGCGGGTCAATATAGGGATGCAACGACTGAACTTCTTACGATTACTGTATGTGGCTACCCCTATATAATATCCAAGTCCGAGCCACCCATACGAAATAGCAATTGTAAATTTGACCTTAAGACAAAAGCATATTGGAGCAGTATTAACCCTAAGAACATAAAAGTAATTGTAAGGGTAACATAACAGGATGTGGCTGAGAAGAGGTGTAGCTTGTGTACCTTCTTCTCATATAAATTAACCATGTAAAACACTTGCAGGTGAGCAGCCGGGATAGTGTCCCCAAAAAACTGCTTGAATTTCTCATCACTATATTCACTTAAACCAGAAAATAATCCTCAGTAGACATTTTGACGTTTCTGAATATGCTGCTGGCTGCAGATCATTAAAAAAAGAGAAAAACATATACAAATGTCATAAGCCTAATTATTTGATGTTTTAGGAAAGAATGTAACCAAAAGAGAAAAACACCAATGCCAACTTTCAAACTGATAATATTGCAACTTTGTTGTCTATACAACTGCAAAGGCTAAGTATTGTACTAACCCGCAATTTTTTAAGCCAAAACCGCAGTAGGCAAAGAAATATCTCATGTATTTGCAAACTTTATCAGTCCCGATCTATGGCCTTTGTCGGGACCTGCTCTGAAGTATCATAAACTGAAGTTGTCTCCTACATGTTCAGCCAGAACGGTCAGAATATGTTGAAAGTTTTACCTGGTGCTCATAGAAAGCATTGTTGGTGTCGAAACATCGTAGTAGAATTCATAGACGGGGGTGCCATGAGACTACCGATAGAGATGTGGGGGAACGTGATCGTATGACGAACAATGACACCAGGTTTTTACCCAGGTTCAATACGTCGCAACTAGGCGGCATTCCTACTCCTGCAATCTCACTAATCAGGGCTGAAGCCTGAAGTATACATAGTACAATGTGATTTAGGTTTAGCTACTCGGCAAAGATCAACCTCTCGAAGAGTTAGCCTCTAGCTTCGTGTCTATCTTTCATATCTCTCCTCCGGCTTTATATAATAGCCGGGTTAGGGCTTACAGAATAGGAAACCTAGAAGACTACTGTATGTCCTAACTTGGAAGGCAAGGTATCCACCTTCTATTCTAAGCCGTACCACATGGTCCGTGGTCCGGGTTCTTTTTGAATCCGGCTTCCCCGTGTCAACTTACTGGTCCGGCCAATAGACCATAATCCATTAGCATTTAGGCCAGCCTGGTAATCTGGCACTTTAGAGCACCATCTGATATACCCCTAATTGGTATATATACGACGGTAGTCCCCAAGAAGGATCAAGACTTCAATTCGCCGTCTTTCGTCAAATTTGCATCCTCTCCGTGAAATATCGGCTTTCTGTCTTCATTCTTCTTTTCTTTAAAATCATGCTATAACGCGAAACTCGGATTTCGCGAAATCCGGCTTTTCTTCCACGAACCTTCGTGGAGAAGGAACTTCCTACGTCAGCGCTCAAATCATGCTGACGTCAGGGACGTTTGGGTTTCGAGTGTGAAACCCTGAAACGTATCTCTATCAGATTCTCGCGGGAAACGAGGAGATAGCAATAATCACCTGTCGATTCATTTCCAGGATTTTCCAGCGAGTTACACGTGTTGAGCATCCAACGGTCAAAAGAGCCGTTAGCACGTATCGTAATGGATTTCCGGCTATAAATAGCCGACTTCATCCTCCCCGGCAAACCTTCCACTCTCCTCTCACCTTTAAGCCTAAAGCGACATAGCCCCCGATCCTTAGTGAGAGCAGAGCAAAGCAAAACCTGAGCCCGCACAAGCGCCCGCGCCGTTCCCGGACTTCTTGTCGGAGAGCTCGAAGTCCTCGTCGCGCTGCCAAGATATGGACTCTCCATGCGCCTCTCCGGGCCGCTCCGTCGCCGCAGATATCGACGACATAATCAACACCATGGATCCCATGGTGGATTCACCGAGCCGCGCCGCTGTCGACGAGCCGGAGAAATCTTCCGGCGGCCAGGCCCACGAGGATCTGCATCTCGTGGCCGATAACCTGGCCGCGTCTTCTTCCGCGCCACCTCCGCCTCTCGCTCCCGAAACAGCGGAGGAAAAGATCACGCTCATCGGAGAAGAGTTTGTCGCTGCGTCCGCCGCCACCAGAGTTGAGGACGAGGGCAAAAGTGCCGGCAACTGGAGCCGGTGCAATATACCACGGTTGAAACGTCTGTTTAGAAACAAAGAGCATTCTAGGTTGTTGCGATGGCACAAAGAAGACCGTTAGAAAGACGGAAAGTTGAGACACCCCGCCGATGGATCGAAGTGGAGAAAGATCGAGAAAGACTTCCCGGACTTTACAGGAGAGGCGAGAAACTTATGGTTTGGTCTAAGTACAGATGGCTTTAATCCTTTTGGGGAGCAGAAACCCAGTCATAGCAGCTGGCCCGTAACTCTATGTATATACAACCTTCCTCCTTGGTTGTGCATGAAGCACAAGTTCATTATCATGCCAGTTCTCATCCAAGGCCCGAGGCAACCTGGCAAATACATTGATGTGTATCTAAGGCCATTAGTGGAAGAACACTTACAGTTGTGGGGCAAACCAGGTGTACGTGTGTGGGATGAGAACGAACAAAAGCCATTTGACCTACGAGCTTTGCTTTTCATAACCATCAATGATCGGCCTGCTCTTAGTAACATTTCCGGACATACAAACAAGGGATACAATGCATGCACACACTTTTTAGATAAGACTGAAAGTGTTTATTTGGATAAATGTAAAAAGGTTGTATACCTGGGGCATCGTAGATTTATTCCCGATCAAGCATCTCGTAAGAAATAAAGAAGGGAACCGTTTCAGTGGTGAGGAAGATAACCGAAAGAAGCCTGACCTCCATAGTGGTAATGATTTATTCGATATGGTCAAGGACCTAAAAGTAATCTTGTGAAGGGTGATGGCAGCCAACATGTTCCGAACGGCCCTGATAAGCGCGCACCCATGTGGAAGAAAACTATATTTTGGGAGGTACCCTATTGGAAAGTTTTAGAGGTCCGGTCTTCAATCGACGTGATGCACGTGACAAAGAATCTCTGCGTCAACCTGCTATGCTTCCTGGGCGTGTAGGGGAAGTCAAAAGATACGCTAGAAGCACAGGAGGACCAGCAACGTATGAAAGATTGAAGCAACAAGCACACGGATACTGGGCGCCATTACTTAAGCAGCTACGCTCTTACTAAAGCAGAGAAGGAAATAAGTTTTGAAGTCCTTTACAGTATCAAGGTTCTGTCTGGCTTCTCGTCGAATATAAAGGGGATAATAAACATGGCAGAGAATAATTCCAAAACCTGTGAGGGTTCCTTATCTATGGATGCGTAGCACCCGCGACTCAGCACCCCGCGGCTTAGGCAGCTGAAGCAGAGAGTCAGGAAAACTGGAGGCGTCAACTTGAAGATCAGATAAAGCTGACGCAGGATGTAGCAAAGAAGCAGCAGGACCAAATTAACACACTTAGCCAGAAGGTAGTGTCTACCGGCGTACCACACATGGTAGAAGGTGAAGTCGAGGCTACCGGCGCCGCACATTCTCATCGAAAAAACAGCGTTGCGTCCACGCAGCTACCGGGTGATGATGCACCGCCGATGATTCACCTGGTGGATGATATCACGGAGATGACAACCTGTGAGCTCCACGTGAAGGTCGTCAATATAACCATCAAGGCGGCGGTCGGCTATGTCTTACGAATTGGCAACGAACCAACTCACCATAGTCTTCCGGTTCCATGGGGCTACGTTGTTGTTGGGGTCGATGAAGTTGTCAACGGATTTGAGCAGGTGAAGCCGTATTTCCCTGAAGGTGAAGACGAAGAGTTGACTGAACTCGGAGAAGCCAAGAACTTGACCGTTCTATGGCTAAAGGAATGCATTGTGCTCCCAAATCAGACGGCAAGGCCATCGAATCCTCGCCATTCTCCAGCGCAACAGTCTTCAGCGCGGTCGTCTTCGCCATGCATGCCGTCTCCAGCGCGGTCGCCTACACCGTGCACGTCTCCACCACGGTCACCTACGCCGCCGCGTCAGCCTTCTCCACCGCGGTCGCCAACGACGCGATTCTGATTCAATTTGACGAATTGTTTCAGTTATTCCAGCAGTAGGCCCTCGACAAATCTGTCGTTAGTGCCTATTGTCTGTAAGTACTTATTTCTCTAGATCACTTTGTTCATTTAATGCAAATACTCTTGAGCTATCTCCCAAGGATACAAAACATAATATTATTAGGGCAATAATGTTTCACCAGCACCGACGGGAAATGCTATTTCCTACAACTTCGGGTTAGTGTTACTGTGTTGTACACATTCTGTTTTACTTACTCGATGTTCATTGTATAATTGATGAGTTCTGCATGCGCAGCTTCCACTATATTCTGTTAATCTTCCAAGTTGACAAAGGAAAAGTAATGGTAATGGACCCAAAACGTAAACCCCTAGCGATGTGGGCGGACATGGAGGAAATGATCCAGCGGTAATTTCAATCTTTATTAATTTCGGTCTCTATATATGGCACTATATCGACTACTTTGTTTCATTTTCGTATATCAAGTAATTACTAACTCCTTTTATTCTTTTTCTTTCTCGGGTAGCATTTGGAAGAGGTTCACAAAAAAGTCTCCCGGTGAATGGAAATCAGAGCTTACATTTGATGTTGTGCAAGTAAGTACTATCTAGATCCGCGCGCATCTCCTTGATTCTATTGTCGATACAATTATCATGGTTGGTTGATTATTATTTTGATTAAAACCATTTCTCGTAAAGTGCTTACAACAAGGAGACGGAAATCACTTGTGTGGATACTACGTTTGCGATTTCATTCGTCAGACGACATGTCCCAAGGGCAGAGATTTAAAGCACCTACATATACGTTAGTCGTCAATTCTTCTTATTACCATCTATTTTAGTTACTTACTTTCATTAATATATATTGACCACTCTTCTTTGTATTAGATCGAACGGCTCCGGGACGGTCTTCTACCAAGGGACCGCATACGAGCAATTCAGGAGGAAATTGCGGGTTTCTTAGATGCAGAGGTCCTAAATCTAAATGGAGAGTACTATAGCGCCGGTTGGGACTGAATTTGATTTTGTAATTCACTCCATCGGTCATGTAATATGCTCGATATACTTTGCTTCTGTAATATAAGTATTCCTTCTTTTCCTAAATATATGTATTACTTATTCGTGGGATCTGGGAGGTCCGGGGAGGGGCCACCGAGGCTTCTCTCTTCTCGTGGGATCCGGGAGGTCCGGGGAAGGGCCACCGGGCTACTCTCTCTTCTCCTAGGATCCGGGAAGTCCGGGGAAGGGCCACCGGGCTCCTCTGTTTTCCTGGGATCCGGGGAGGGGCCACCGGGGCTCCTCTCTTCTCATGGGATCCGGGAGGTCCGGCGTGGGGCCACCGGGAGGTGTGGGGATCGCAAAAGATAAAAAGGAAAATAATAAACACAAACATAAAAACTCTGCCGCGGCAGAGAAAAAGGAAAAAATCCTGCCGCGGCAGAAGGGACATGCATCCCGGTTCGTGTTAAGAACCGGGACTAATAGCCCTGGCCAGGTTCCAGCCCAACTGCCACGTGGTCAGCCCTATTTGTCCCGGGTCCTGGCACAACCAGGACCAATGGGGGAGTGGCATTTGTCCCGGATGCCCCATCCCGGTTGCAAAACCGAGACAAATTGGCATTACAAACCGGAACAAAAGCCCATATTTGTACTAGTGACCTCATCTATCTATATATCTACTATATATTAAATGCAATATACAGGTCCTAATAAAGGCATTACGTTAAGCCAGATCATCTGAATTATTTTTGGCCATTAGATCTCAAATTTATGGTTAGGACGATGATTTTACGAAAGACTCTAGCTAGTCTGACACGAAAGCAAAGGTCACGAACTTCCCTTACATGTCCTTCGGTAGCCATCTGTGCCGCCGTTGCCCTCGGTGGCTTCCTCCAGTTGACCGGCCGTCCAGTCCGGTAGTGCATGCGCATAGTAGCATGGTGTTTCAAACATGTATCACACACATCGGCCTGGCCCTAAAGCAAGGTATGACGTGCCACCAATAGAGACATATGCCATGTTCCTACGTGAATGAGTCTAAATTGTTTGGACTAGACATTCTAACTGGCATGAAAAAAGTAAGATATATAGGATTTTTCATTTGATGTATCCGTGTTTATATTAGTGTAAGTAAAGATTACAAAAGGATCTCACGGCAACTACCAAAAGCATTGTGGGCAGACGACTGCCCTAAAAATATTGCTTTTGTCATTATTTTTGAAGAGGCAAAACCAGTTTTTCTCCCTGAATTATTTAACCAACTGCTGCTATCAGATCCCTTGGTACAAAGAAAGGTAGGATCTATTCAGAAAGGAGGCATAATTTTTTTTGGAAAAGGGAGGCCTCTGCATCGCATTGATGCACACGGCTTTTATTAACAGAATATCATTCAGTTAAGTTCTTACACCAATCGAAAAAGTAATCAAACTCTCACACAAAATGAGTCTAAAAAATTGTCTAGGGTGGGTCAAAGCCACTCTAGCAAACAAAGCTAAGTCTAAGCATCAGTTAGATGCCTAGTGTGCAACCATCCACCCCTGCTGTAGATAGCCCGAACGACCGCTATCATTCGAATGCATCCAGTAGCCAAACGTCCTCTTTGATCCTCTGGGAGCAACAATGCCCACGCTTGGATCCAATGCGTAGCTTGAAGCACAACCTGCATAAAATTTCCAATCTTCTGTTTGTTAAAAATAATTCCATTCCGACAATTCCAAATTGCCCAAAGAAAAGCACATACACCTATGCGTATGAACGCTTTAGTTTTTTTGTCTATCCTGAATAGCCAGTTACCAAACATGTTTTTAATACTTTTTGGGGGTGAGATACTGTAAGTAAAATGTATCAAACGCCAAATTTTAGTTGCAAAATCACATGAAATAAAAAGGTGTTCTACGGACTCTTCCGCACCACAAAAAACACACTTTGTACACCCCTCCCATTTCCTTTTGGCTAAATTATCTTTTGTTAATAATTCTTTCCTAGAGAGGAACCACATGAATATTTTAATTTTTAGGGGGACTTTTAGTTTCCACAAATATTTACGTAGATATCTAGTATGCCCATGCATAATATCAACGTAAAGGGATTTAACAGAAAAGCAACCAGAATCCGAGATTCTCCATCTAATCGTGTCTTTACTTTGTGATAACCGAACTCCTATAAGTTTAGTTAGTAAACAAAGCCAAGATTCCCATTTATCCCCAATAAGTGACCTTCTAAACTGAATATTCAACGGTGTTTGTCTAAAAATCTCAGAGACCAAAGCATTTTTCTGTCGCACAATTGCATACAGCGATGGGTATTGTGATGCAAGAGGAGAATTCCCAAGCCAAGAGTCTTCCCAAAATCTGATCCCTTCCCCATTTCCCAGCCTAAATTCAATATGCTTGAAGAAATCTTTCTTAACCCCCATAATTCCTTTCCAGAAAGGAGAATCAGTGGGTTTAGCTTCAACTTGAGCCAAAGTTTTTCCAGCCAAATATTTATTAGATAATAGCTCCTGCCACACCCCATTTTCAGTTAAAATCTTGAACAACCATTTACTCAGAAGACACTTATTTTTAATATGTAATACCTCAATCCCTAAACCCCCTTGGTCCTTCGGACGACACACTATATTCCATTTAGTGAGACGATACTTTTTCTTATTAGAGTCACTTTGCCAGAAGAATCTAGATCTGAAATAATCTAATCTTTTCCTTACCCCCACAGGTATTTCAAAGAAAGACATGAGAAACATAGGTAGGCTTGTCAATACCGAATTGATTAGAACAAACCTATCTCCATAGGATAACAATTTACCCACCCAAGAGCTCAATTTTTGTTCGAATCTGTCTTCGATAATTTTCCATTCCTTATTTAAAAGTCTCCTATGATGAATCGGAATACCGAGATATTTAAAAGGAAGAGACCCAACCTCACACCCAAAAACCTCACGGTATTCATGTAAACATTCAGCAGCTCTGCCAAAGCAGAAAATCTCACTCTTGTGGAAATTTATTTTCAACCCCGACAGCTGTTCAAACATGGACAAAATCAATTTCATGTTGACATCTTTCTCAATATCATGCTCTAGGAAAAGTATCGTGTCGTCAGCGTACTGAAGGATGGAAATCCCCCCATCCACTAAATGTTCCATCAAACCCCCCACTTGGTTGTCCTCCTTACCTCTATCAATAAGGACTGCCAACATATCTGCAACCAGATTGAATAAAATTGGAGATAAAGGATCCCCTTGTCTCAAGCCCTTTAAAGTTTGAAAATAGTGACCAATAGCATCATTAACACGTACTCCCACACTTCCCCCTTGGATGAAACGAGCCACCCACTCACACCACTTAGTATTAAATCCCTTCATACGCAATGTATGTTGCAAGAAAGCCCAATTAACCTTGTCATAGGCCTTTTCGAAATCAATTTTAAAGATGATCCCATCCATTTTCTTCCGATGAAGCTCATGTATGGTTTCATGCAATACTACAACCCCTTCCAGAATATTCCTACCTGGTAGGAATGCAGACTGAGATGGTTTTATAACCCTTTGAGCAATCGAAGTGATTCTATTCGTTCCCGTCTTGGTAAATATTTTAAAACTCACATTGAGAAGACAAATGGGACGGTACTGCTCAATCCTACATGCATCAACTATCTTAGGGAGCAAAGTAATAACACCAAAATTTAGCTTATAGAGGGGTAAAGAACCCTCATATAATTGGCTGAAAAGAGCCATCAAGTCAACCTTGGTAACACTCTAGAAGAACTGATAGAATTCAGCAGGGAACCCATCAGGACCAGGTGCTTTATTATGCTCCATTTGTGAGATGGCCTCTAATACTTCTTCCTCAGTAAAAGGAGCAGCAAGCAAAGCATTTTCCTCATTAGATACCTGAGTCAAATCATCAATATAGGTCTCATCCAAAGAAAATGAATTTGGAACCGATGCTCCAAATAATTTTTTATAGTATTCCGAAATGAATACTTTTAAATTCTCTTGTCCTAAGATAGTTCCCTCGTCTTGTTCTAACTGATAAATCATTTTCTTTCTTCTTTTGCCATTTGCAATCAAATGGAAATATTTCGTGTTATTCCCTCCCTCCTGAATGTGTCTCACTTTAGCCCTTTGAGCCCATTTCGATTCTTCCTCACGTCTCAATTTAGAAAGGAAGGACGCAGCACTAGTTTTAGCTTCTAATTCTTGATTATTTAAGGGCATAATTTCAGATTTTAGATCCAATTCATTTATAAGTAGCAACAATCTATCTCGTTGCTTCTTATATTCCCCACTTATGTTCTTAGCCCAACCTCTAAGAAAACTACGTAGGTGTCTAATCTTGTGTTGCCAATTTTCAATAGCATTGGATCCATTAACCACTGCATTCCATTCCTTTTTGATCATCTCAAAGAATCTCTACGTAACCAAGCCAACTCAAAGAAAATACCGATGTATTACCCACATGAGCTGGTGCCCCTGAATTAATAAAGATAGGTACATGATCAGACTCTGTCCTAGTTAGAGCCCTCACAGATACCAATGGATATTTCTGTTCCCAATCAATACTGGCAAGAAATCTATCCAATTTCTCTAAGACAGGAGTGGGGTGTCTACTCACCCAGGTATATTGTCTACCTGACATTTCTAAATCTTTCAAGTCAAGACTCTCAATGATAGCATCTATTATATATTAAAAGTAGATGATGGGCTATGAGAAAATAGAGAAATAGACTAGAAAATCCCACAAAAAACAGAAACATCTGGCCATTTATTTGATATACCGGAAATCTATAGCCGTTAGATGCTTTTATCGTGAGAATTACCCACCTCTGCCATTATGTGGAAATACGTGTTCGTGTCCATTTTTTTCTGTGAAAGGAAAACGAAAAAAACAAATAGGTCACCCTTCCTCCTCGCACGGCTGCGGCACCATTGCCGCCGATACCAGATCGAGTGCGGCAGCATCTAAAAACTACAATGAAACCAGCAGCCGCTGAGTGGATCTCAAGGCAGTTCCGCACGGCCGGAACGTCTACCCGAGATGTATTCTTGGGCCAGTCCGCCGGCGACAAAGATTGGCGCGTATGACGAGTAAAAAACTCGAACGATCTTCCTCAGGTCATCAATTTCCTCATGCACCCTGGATCGCTCCTTTCTCAGTCCATCATGCACGCATGGCATCACGGGATGCCCTCTTTTCCACTAATTTTCTCTATCTAATCCTGCAAGCAGTGCATACATATAGGAAGTCTCAGGCGATCGGAAAATAGGCAAACAGCCATGGAAGTATCTAGCGACCAAAAGGTTGGTTGCGTGCATTGAAAAGCTTGATCCACTTTTTTAATTCGTTTCAGCCAGCTAGGTGCACATATGATTGTACCTGGATTTTAAAAATTACATATACGTCTAGGAAATCAGCTACCAAAGATTTTTTTAAACTATGTATACGTTTTTCTTTCCTATTTTATCTGCCAAATATTTTCTAAAAAAAATTACATAAATTGTCTTGGAACTTGGGATCTTGATGAGGGGAGGTGCCCGAGGAGCAGGATGAGGATAACCGGTATTCTCACCAGCTAAGTTTTAGTGGATTTGACTTTTGCCTTTAAACCATCTGCATAAAGTTTTAGGTAATTGTTTCAGCCAACTAGGCGCACATATCATTGTACCAAGATTTTAATAACATACACGTCTAGAAAATCAGCTAGAAAGTTTTTTCTGAACTATGTATGTGTTTTCTTTCTTATTTTATCTGCTAAATCATTTTCTAAAATTTTAACATAAATTGTGTTGGGAATTGGGATCTAGATGACGGTGGTGCCCGATGAACAAGATGAGGACTTTTGCTGTTAAACCACCTGCATACCACTTTAGGTAAGTGTTTCTCTTTTAACATACAATGTACCATCATCAGTTGATATTTACCGTGCACGTTATAGGAAACAACATATATTGAGGACAAGGTGTTCTAACCTCTTGCAGTACTTCCGGGCAACCATAGAAAGGAAACCAATTAAAATACTTTAATTAAATTAGAAATAAATGATAACTTGGATACATGAAGCGAGCATTTGTTGAGGTGGCAAGAGAAATGGCATTACACGTACGGCCAATGTAGTAAACATGTGTCAACAGTAACAAAGGTGATGCATGGAACTCCGTCGGCTCAATCTGCAGCGATGCCTTACCATTGTACCAGTGTTCTGCTCCAGGGTCAAAGGTGAGGTTGAGGTCCATAGGAGCACTACAAGCAGGATTCCAGGTTTTGTGTGTTTATCAATTCAAATTTAGCATTTTATGATGTTAAGAGGGTGATTAAGTAGCAAAGAAAAGTATTATTTATGTACACACATTACAGATTAAAACATCTGGTATCATGCACCAACAAACATAATAAGTTAATTATGTTGCCAATGGAAACAATGCGATGAGATCTGCCTAAAACTTGGTGTGTTTATTCTGCAATGGATCTGCCCCATATTTGGTTCCAGGTTTCAGGAAGAGGTTCATAGGAGGACTAACAAAAGGTGTGTACGAACATTTCATTGGTGATGTTTGCTCAATTTCACCTGTGATAGTTTTTCTATGTTCTTCCAGACAACGTATTGAGAGCAAAATATTAACGCAATATTTTTCCATAAGTGGGATAGACCTTGAGATGTTGTGTATGGAGTTAGAACAAATGATGAGCATAAGTGAGACGAAATGATGCTGGATAGATTTGAGACAAGAAAAGATGAGTGTAGCAAATTTAGCGTTCACCTTTCCTACCTCGAGGGTACGCAGGTTTAAAATTTTAATTAGATTTTAGTTGAATGTTCTAAGAGGTACATGGAGGAGGCATCATACTCGCACAAAGCACAATAATGCATTAGTGTGTACATAATGTATTATGATATTTATACCTATTGAACCCATGATTCTTCTTCGAACAAACAAAGAAATCCAACTTTGGTGACTATAATATTTCTATGGTGTGTCACACGTTTAAAAAAATAATGTATCAGATTGGAGGAAAGTGGTTCATGAATGCAGATGGTGACATGAAAGCAAGATCGTGAATTCTTGATTATTTGAAAAACTGTTCAATATTTTTACATCTGTTTCGGTGGTCAAGTAAATTATTGGGAAAATCATAGGCAAGGATGTGAATTCCATGAAGGTAAGAGAGGCACCAAGAAATATTTTGCGGGCAAAATGTTCATCCGAAATATAATATAACCACCATACATCTTGCTTGAAGTTTGTTTCATCCATTTGTGCATGTTCTTTCTATTTTCAAACTTCTTGAAAAGTCCTACATATGTTTGGTTTGATTAATTCATGATTTATTTATCATCCATTGTTCTTAAATACCTGTGTTTTTAAACTTCACTTGAGAACATGTGTAGTTTTGCTATGCTTTGGAAATATAGTACCTTGAGTGGATAATATTTTTCTATTTGTCTGTATAATATTAGCATAATATATTAAGTGCAAACCTGAAGTACAACACTATCATTGTGTAAAACTTTAAAAAACTGCTTATAAATATTCTTAGCATCAACAAAGAACTTATAGACTATTTGACCCCTTCATAGGTTGAGTTGACCAATTATTCATGTTTATATGAGCACCAGGATTTTTGGTGCATACGAGTAGTAAGAAAAAAATGTGCTTGGAACAGTGACCTTTCCAAGGTTATAAGGTGCAACAATCCTTTATGCCATTTTAACTTTCCTTCCATATCAAAATGTGAAAATGCTGATAGTATCAAAATAATTAAGGGCACAAATAAATGACATTTGGGATTTTGCGTATATGTTCTTCAACAAGTAACTTCAACTACTTGGTTTTTTTCCAAAACGAAACAATTAGGACCTCGATGATCACACAGAAACTGAACCTACTAATGTAATATCAGGTAAAACATGGTCAATCAAATCACAGTTTTAACTTTTGGTTTCGTATGTTGATAGTCATGCACAACCAACCTAATGGCATGAGAGAACAATCAAGTGACCGATTGATGACGTGAAATTATGTGTACAAAGAAAATATAGGCGAATATGACCAGATGTCTCACATTAAAATAAAGGTAAGATTGATGTACTTTGGTATCTCTAATAATGTGAGATTGATTACTAAAGCATACTGATCTAATATCACAGAACAGGACCTACCAAATCACATAAAAACCACCAACCATGGTCCAAACTTTAATTTTTTTTGTTGATCTAATATTGTATACAGATGATACACAAGGGTATTAACTTGGTACTCCTAGAAATGACAGAGTAATATCGAAAAGTAAAAACCCAAATGGTTGCCCTCGCATTTGCGAGGGCCACTGTTCTAGTTAAAAATAAAAGGCCATCTCGAATTAAAATTATCATTATTCTTCTCTTCTTTTCTTCTAATAATATTCAAATCCCCACCTATCAACTTAGGCAGTGATTCTCCATCACAAATCCGTACTAACTCTGCAAGAAACTCTGGTTTCTTATCCTCCTGAGCAGCCCCATACACAATAACCAAAGCCCAAGAGAAACCATCTTCTTTGGACTTAACATGAAATTTTACACAATAATCCCCAGCCGTCACATTGTTAACTACTAACGATTGTGGGTTAAAACCAACCAAAATCCCTCCAGAACGACCGTGAGGAGGTAGACAATACCACATAAACTCCACCCCACCAACTAAATGTTTCAAAAAACCATTTGAGAAACTTGATCTCCCTGTCTCCAATAAGGCAAAGAAATCCACTTTGTTATCTCTAACCATTTCACTAACAGCTAAATGCTTTGCGGTATCCCCCAAAACATTTGAATTCCATATAAATCCTCTCATAAGGAATATCTAAAATTTTGTTTTTAATCTACTACTTCTTCTCGGCCTAGAGTTTTCAGACACAATAGTCTTTGATTTTCGGTTCTTCTTTAGTTTGGAAATAGGAATAGCCAATGCATTATCTAGATCCTCTTCATTATCCAGGTTATCATCATCACATAAATTAGCCGCTCGAGACATGACTAGGCTATCAGTTGACTCCATATTATTGTCCCCCAAATTATTACTTAACACCACAAGTTTTCGTGATTCTTATATTTGTTTTAATGCTAGAACCGAAACATGTCTCTCCTCATCACTCGACCCCAAACAAATGCCTAGTTTAGTCGCTCTATCAATAATTAAATCATCAGGTAGAGTAGTAAAAGATAAGATACGTTTGGTTTTTGTACCTGATCCCATCGAGTCTCGCTGAGAAGCACGCATAGAAGCACGTTCCTCGGTATATCAGGCTCGGCATTGCACGAATCCTCGCGCTTGATCTCCTTCCCTCCGATGAGGGATCAGCAATCCCACCGAACGCCATCAGATCTGCACGTGATGGCTTAGTTGGTGTTACGAAAGTACTTAGACCATCTTCAATAAGCTGTTCACGGTTACCTTCATCAACACTAGGAGATGTAGAAGAAAACTTCTTCTTCTTGATGCCACCATCCACCTCCGAAACATGCCTAGCAAGAGCAGCACCAGCTAGCTGCATAGGTACAGCAGGGCCCTCCAATGAAGCCCACGTGTTTCCTTTCTCAGCAACAAAACCCATCATCGGTGTAACACACGTGCTCTCGACGGCAGCAACATAAACCAAAAAATCCTGCCGTTGATCCGCGGCAGGCGAAAAACCTCTCACGGCAGCCAGCGCTGCAGCGGCGGCAGCGTGCTCTGCCTCCAAATGCTGCCCCGAGCCCGCGGCAGAGAAACTGCCCGTGGCAGCCTGCCCTGGAACCGAAACGAGGCCACGGCAGAGAATTTCTGCGTCAATACTGCAGGAAAAATCAACGGGCTGCCCGTTCTTCTTCAGCTCACCACTTGAATGCGTATATACCATGGTGTCCTTGTCAATACAAGTATCCACGGCTGCCCGAGACATCTTAGAATTATCATCGCCAAACAAAACTCTCTGTATCTCCTCCCTAGCTTCACCGAAATATTTCTGAACAAGTGGTGAAAAAACTAAACCACCAGAAGAGTATGTTAGACTTTGTTGCATATTAGAGTGTCCACTAGAACCACCCTCCAACATTGGATCAGCACCTGAATCAACATTAGATCCTTTGGCATTAGTATTATTCTTTTTTAAGCTAGCTTCCTTAGCCAATGCATCCTGGAAGTCATCACCAAGTCCATCATCCTCATCATTATCCCTCTAGAAATCCTCCATTTGAACATCCTCTCCCTGATTAGCTTCCCCCTCCACTTCAAAGGATAAATTATAAATGCCATCTTTAATAAAGAAAGGAAATGTGGGAGGAATTTTAGTGTAGTTCAAGCAACCCACCAAAATCCTCAACACCTTGTGTTCTCTAGTGAAGTCCATGTCTATCCTCAATGGTTTTCCCAACAAAAAACCAACAGACCACAAAGCTAGGAAATCTCCAATATGTTCCTCTGGTATACCAGAAACTCTCACACAAAATGCTGGAAGAGTATCCATAGGTTCAACCTTTTTAGACCAAGTTTCTATAGTCATCTTGCACTCACTGCCAGGAACACAGAAAGTCCCAAAAATTTGCAACCTCTCTAGTTCTTGCCTTGATGGAAATTGTACTTTGTAAATATTGTGCCCAACTTGAGACACATTCCACTGAGAATGTTCCCTAGGCACAAGCCTCTGAAGCTGAGTGATAATTTGAGGAATTCTCATTTCACCACCATTCACCACCAAAGAAGCCAGCCTATGATTTAGCAACTTTGGTTTATAATCCTCAGTACAAGACATCCCAAAAAACATGAGCTCCTCATTAGCATACCCAAACTGCATTAGATTAGGCTTTGGTGCTGATAGAAGATGACATGGACCCGAGACATGCACTCTGCCTTCACAAATAACACAAACCGGTGTGTCACAATCTCCTAGCTGGTGACTCGATAGTCCACACCTAAAACACGCCCTCCTATCAACTGCCTTCCCTTTCAAAGCTTCTGTCAACTGGTTCTGAGTCACCACTTGTCGATTTGCACTCACTGTAGTCACTGTTGCTTGAGGAACATTTGCCACCGGTGCAATCACAGGTGCATTAGCTGGAACAGCAACATGGGTATCAATCACCACTGGAGCCGTGCTCTGAGCAGTCGCATTGGACACGACTGCCGTCGCTGCAGGCAGTACCTGCGAAGGATTCACCACCGGAGCCACTACTCCTTGAGGGAAGTGATTACCGTAATTTAGAACACCTTGATATCTTCCATACCCATACCCATACTGGCGTCCACCTGCACGCCCCCTCGGGAATCCTCTCCCCTGATTGTCGTAACGCTGACGACCGCGGGCACCGTAGTAACCCTGCTGCTGAAAATTCCGGCGTTGTCCTCCTTGCATCGCAGGTGCGGCGTTGAAAGCAAATCCTCTACCGCCTTCACCTTGACCACCGTAGCCTCCCTGACCACCTGCCTCATAGTTCCCATTGAAACCTGCCGCCGGCGGGTAGACGACTCTACCAGCATTGTTCTGCGCCGGTGGACCACGGCCTCCACGTCGATCTGCCATATCTCCCTCTCGCCGGGCGCAAACGACTGGGAGAGAGGTGGCCGATCTCCTCCAGGTCAATCCCAGAATAGACCGCAATCCTCTTCCGCTCGGGTTAGGGTAGGCCAACACGACAATACATCTGCCTTCCTTCTTCCCCGTAGATAGAGATGTAGGATTCACAGTTGATGCGTTTGATTCTGTCTGCGGGCCCAATGGCTCGAAATCCCTAATTTTTCGCCCTGAACGCATGCCCAATGGCATAGGATCACATGCCTTCCATGTTTGATACGCAGGCAAACCCGCGTTTTTTAAATTCGAACCAGATCTTACCTGTTTTTCGGCTGGCGAGTCCCCCTGATCGCACGTTGATCCCGAGAAATCCTTCCTTCTCTGCACCAGTATCCACCCTTACGAATCTCCTCCTTCCTCAACGAACGTAGACGGCTCCATAACCGGCACCTTCCTCTTCGATGCAACCTTCAAAACGGAAAACACCGGTGATTTTGGAGGAGACCATACCTGTATCTGATTGGCAGCCGATCTCTGTGCCTTAATCTTCGCGGCCCTCTTATCTCCGCGTTTGGAACTTGATCTCGATAGATCGCGTCCCCTGTCGCTTCGTGGCGTAGCACAGTAGGCGTCCCAGGACATCACTGTACTAGGTGTCTGATCCGCGGCGTCGTCATCATCTCCGTCGCACTCCGCAGACAGAGCCCAAAACCTCCCAAGCCTCGTCGGCAACCCACGGTGGCCGTCGGCGCCCGCTTCGCCCACGGCGTCGCCCCGAGAGTCGCCCTGAACCATTACCAAATGTTTAATTAAAAATAATAGGTGGAAGTCTGACATAGTTGAAACTTCATACACATAAAAATCAGGACATTTGGGCACCGTCTAGATTCTTTCGAACAACTATGCATATTATTTGAGTGCACATTTGCGCGTTCTATATGGTCCGGTATCTAAATGGCTTCGAATCTATATCCACCCACTTCCGTCCGAATATATTCGGCAATTGGTTAAATGGGGTGGATAAACGATTTAAGACTATTATTAGGGTAGAAGCGCTTGCCGTTATTTGGTCGCTCTGGCTATGTAGAAATGACAAGATTTTCAATGATAAAAACTTTTCTCGTATGCAGGTTCTATTCAGGAGCAGAGGTATTCTCCGTTCGTGGTCCACATTACAGCGAGGGGAGTTACGAGGCTTTTTTATGGAGGCATGTGCACGACTGGAGCAGGTGGCGAGGGATATTTTTATCCCACATGGATGGCCGCTTGATCTACGCATTGAGGCTCCATAGCATCGACAGTCTACAGCGGATGTTCTGTAGCATTGTCGCTCTGTTTATTTTCAGTTTCGGATTTCGGCTGTGTGCATATCACGATGCAGAGGCCGGGTGTAATGCTTGAACTATTTGAGTAATAAAGCCCTTTATCAAAAAAAAACTATGCATATTTTAGGCTCATACCAAGGACAACATGATATCGGTATGTGAATTCGATAGCTCCAAGTTATTCATCTCCGATGATGCCACAAACAAGGGTATAGACAACATTCGTGTTGTTGGAATCAAGCTAGTTCCACCTAAAAATCCACATGCAAACGTTTCATCCCACTATTTTATACATCCTTGGCCACAACAATACACACACAGTTACTAATTATGACTCGTCGAGAACACCGTGTCCCGCGCCACAAGCCACTCTCCGCGGCAGAAGAAGTTCACAAACGCTTTTCTCACCGCGGGGTCTTCAGGTCGCCAGCTCCGCACAACCTTTCCCCGTAGTATTAAATGGATGACCTGGACGCTGCCCTTGTCGCTAGTCACAAAGTACTTAATCAGTACTATCAGCATTAATTACCTTACATTGATACAATCGGTGAGTCAGATTTTCGAACAAATCTCTGAATTTAGTTGCATCAATCTAGACAACACCTCTAAACTAATTGGCCGCTCACCATTGTGCAGCTCGGCGGAGGCTGGTGCACGTAGGATGCACATGGTTCCGTGGCCTTATCCAGCGTCAACCTAATACTGGCCGCGGTAATGGGCTTCTCCGACGGGCATCTCACCATCTCCAGACACAGCGATCGCATGGCCGCTCCACAAGCTGATCAAAGGCGGCGCGGTCTCGCTCTTCATGTAAACGCCCAACTATGCAGGCTTGTTGTTCTCCAGCATATTGTAGCATCACGTGGGGTCGGGGGACTGCCAACGAGAGCCACACATCGTCGTCTCTTGGCGCCTGTTTGTCGCCGTGTTTGGAGAGCTTTCACGGCTCCTAGAGGTGATTAATACATCTTGTCTACGAGTTGATCAGCTACGCCCGACGGCCCACAATTAAAAAGAAACCTGAACATGTCCGGTTGTTTTTCCGGATTAACACATCCTGTCTACGAGTTGATCAGCTACGCCCGACGGCCCGCAGATAAAAAGAAACCTAAACATGTTCAGTTTTTTTTGTTTGAAATCTCATATATATATATTAAGCAAGCAAGTCTGCCTCATTAAAAACCTTTCAGTCCCCTTAGGTACCCTCGTAAGGAAAAGAGTGCGTCTGAAAACTTGCTGCTGCTCGTCCCCTCAAAGAGGGTTACATCATTTGCTAAGAGACTATGAATGAAAAGGGGAGGGTCCTCAATCCAGCATACTGAATCAGGTCCATCCGTCCTATCAGCTAAGCAGTGAGCAACAGTATTACACTCTCTAGGGCAGTGAGTAAAAGTGATGTGAGTAAAATTCCTAGCTAGGAATGTGCACTCTTCAAAGATAGCAGCGGCTCCGCCTAGAGAATTGCCTCCCTCAATCATGATGTTGACGACCTCCATACAATCGTTGTTTACTTCAATTCTATTGCAGCCCACCTGACCTGCAAGTATAAGACCATCTCGAAGTTCCCAAGCCTCCGCGCTCACAGCGTCGCCCAGATTAGGGATAGTTTGAGAGCTAGCCGCCACAAAGATACCACGTTCATCTCTAATCACCACTCCTGTTGCACCCGAAGCAGATTGGGGCTTAAAGGAGTCATCAATATTTAGCTTTACATAGTTTGCTGCTGGTTTCTCCCATCCCTTTCTTTTAATAATTTTTTTCCTTGAGAGAGCTCTCGAGTAATTAAGAGTTGTCGCCAATATAGCTTGCGTGGAATGGGCCGGTTTTGAAACTTGTTCTTCCCGGGAAATTTTCCTGCGCTCCCATCACATGTACCAACATGCGGTAATAATTAGCTCCTTTAGCTCAAAACCCTCATAATCATGATCTTCTTGTCCATTAGAACGTAGTAGAAATTCTAGCATCGCTGAACCCTCCCTGTCCATTCCGCATGGCTCAGTTATGAAAGGGAGAAGGCCGAGATTTTCCCAAATTTCCTTGACTCGATGACATTCGAAGAAAGCATGTTTAGTGTCCTCACAGTGAATGTTGCATATGGGACATATACTATCCGAGGTAATATGCCTGTTTGCGAGGATGCTCTTGCACGTACGGTATAGTACCATGTAGAAGACGCCACGCAAATATTTTGATCTTCGCTGGTGATCTGAGTCTCCACAATTTCTCCCAAACTAGGTTCACATCAGAAGTTCCCGGACCACTAGTATGGATAAGTTTCCTTCCGTGCTGAAAATCCCACTCAGTATAATATGCTGACCGCACCGTGAATATCCCATTTTTTGTGTTATTCCAGGAAACAAAATCATCCATCATGTCGAAAACAAGAGGAATTCAGAGGATCCTGTTCACTTCCACCGAAAAGAACAGTAAACGGAGCAATTTTTCATCCCAGCACCGACCCTCAAAATCAATCAATTCTGAAACTTTAGTGTAGACAATGTTATGCCTTGGAGTAATAATCTTCCTAGACGGGCTGCTCGGTATCCATGGATCCTCCCATATATTAATATTTTCTCCATTCCCAACTCTCCAAATACATCCTTCCTTAAAAGATTGGATACCTGCCCAGATAATTTGCCAAGTGAAGGATGATCCCTTTTTTAATTGTGCATTATGCAGATCACCTGAAGGATAATATTTTGCACGTAAAACTTGAGCGCATAATGACTTGGACTCACACAAAAGTCTCCATGCTTGGCGGGCCAACATTGCAAGATTAAAACAATGTAGATCTCTAAATCCCATACCTCCTTTTTTTTGGGACACATAACTTCCACCAAGCAAACCAATGCAGATGTCTTTGTCCCTCTTCATCTCCCCACCAGTAACGGATCATAGCATATGTGATCCCTTTGATTACATGCTTTGGGAGTTTGAAAACGGACATTGCATACGTTGGGATGGCTTGGGCCACCGCCTTCAAAAGAACCTCTTTCCCTCCATAGGAGAGTAGTTTTTCTTTGTACCCTCTTAGTCTTTTAACTACTCTCTCAATAATGTGGACAAAACAATCCGTACGATCCACTCCTACTTGGATAGGTAACCCAAATAGGTATCAGTAATAGCTTCCGTAAGAATATTTAATTCCAAACATATTGCTTCTCTTGTCTCAACCAGTGTGCACGGACTGAAGAATATACTGGATTTTGATTCACTTACCAACTGTCCCGAGGATGTACAATAAGCATGCAATATAGCCCTCACAGTTCTTGTATTTGAGATGTCAGCCTTCATTAAGATTAGAGAATCATCCGCAAAAACGAGGTGAGAGACCCTAGGTGCATTCTGACACACTTGCACCCCGATTAAGGTTCCTCTATCTTTTGCGTACGACATTGAAAAGATACGTTTAATATATATACACAAATCCAACCTCAAAGGTTTTCTCAGAATCGTGAAATTCAAAAATGAAAAAAGTTATCTTAAAAAGAAGGAATTTTCCTACTAAATCAAAAAATTAAAAATATAATGATAAAATCAAACTGTTTATTAAATAAAGATAATGTTACTAAATAATTATTGTTGTTTAGAACAATAATTTTAAACTCAAAAGGTAAACATGTGTGAAATCGTGCTCAACTGCTTAATAGGATTGATATCATATAAATAGGTAATAACTTCTCTCTGGGTAGTAGAGTCGAATGGAAATGAGATGTTAAGTGTGTTGGGACAAGAGTTAAGCATGTTCACTTAAAAAATTAAAATAACGCGAATATATACATACTGATTTATTTTTGGAAAAATAATATTTAAAAAATTTCGAAAATAACCACATGCGCGCGCGAATGTTGGTGTGCTGGCTGTAAGATTTTACCCCCGGTGCAATGAGTATGCTTGCTGGCGCTAAGTTTTTACCCGCGGCGCGAGCATCTCCGTCCCATGCCTATGGGCCTTTCCCTAGTAGTGTTTAATACTTAGCGTAAGGTGTATGTGCTATGAAACAAAATATGTATATGAAATAGTACAATTTTTTTAACTCCAATAGTGAACCCATAATTCAATAGAACGACACAAAGAGTACACATGGCAACATGAAAAATTCATTCCACACAAATCTTCTACGATTTTCCTATTGTAGGAGCTCATTCACATCGTCATTCTGGGTAAGAGAATTGGCACCTCCAAGCACCGCGACATGATATGCGATGAAAATAAGAAACATTTTCCTAGACATATTTCAGAACCATACACATTTTCCATCAGCTATAATGCACAATATAGTTAACAAATAGAAACTATTAACGTAATTCCCTTCTATAACCCATGTGCTCTCATATCACCGTTCCCATATGAGGACCGCACAACCCTTATGTTTGCTTCTTCCTGGTCATTGTGCATTTTCATATTTTCACCTTTTGAAAATATCTCTGTGAAGGATCACTTGACTTTTTGAATCAGCTTCACCTTCGTTTGTTAAGGCATAAGAAAATATCTCCAATAAAATACAGTGATTAAAGATCATCAAACTTAATGTAACTAAATCCCTTAATTATGCCGATTACAATTCCTTACGCAGTGTACGAATAAAACCTAGACTGTACCAGAAATGGTCTCATGTTTGACATCATGTCATCGCTCAAGTTTAAGGACACATTATTAAGAGTAGTGGATAATATCATCCATCATTGATCTCCTCTTGAAGCTGAGCAATCGTCACATCCCCTGGTTATTCTTTTGACTTCAATAATAATAACCAGAATCAAAATTAAGGGGAGGTCCATTAGACATTTCATTTCCAAGAAAATTAAATAATATATGTATCACCAAGATAAAAACAAGTGTCATTTAAAACGTTGAGACATCTCTTCCTTCAGGAGTCCCGTGGTGAACATTAACAAAGAAATACACAAACCTATCCTAAAATGTTATGAAAAAACATTAATGGGTGAATGATGGGGTGTTGCGCCAATGTGTTCTATTGCTCTGCACCGGCAGGAAGGAAGAATACGTGACTTACTTTACTATTGTTCATAAGATATGCAAACAAGATAACGTATATATAAAGCATAGTTCCATAATTGAATTTAGTATTGTCGAAAAAAACCACATCTATATCTCCACCCATGAGTTATTTTATATAGAAGCTAAATTACATGTAATCAACTACTAAAATCTCCTTGTAAACCACGAGAAGTAACTAAAAATATAATATACCGACTGAATTAGAAAGGCAATTCAATTCCTTTTTAGGATTTTAAAGATAATTTTGTATTCTGCTTTACAGATGCAGATGTAAACAAAAATAATTATGAGTATTTAGGAAGAAGCAACAGCGTGAAAACTTAGAATCTTTGAGATGGACAAATCTCACACAAATGTATTATTCAAACTTTACATGTGTCTCAAGTAAGGAGTAGAGAGTAGGTAATTAATTCTACACTGAAGAGTAAGGACTACCTTGGTCGGAAAAAGCACACCTCAAAATCGATATTATATCGTATCAACGACCATTGACACTCTGACTGCACAGTCTATTTCCAGAAGCAAGATCAGAAATTTGTCAATTACAAGGACAATTGTGTTGATCCCCATGTGATGCGGACACTGTTCTTCAGGGTGCTTGCTTCTTTTGTACGGTATACGCATTTTTAACCCAAGCGGTATTTTGACCGGACATATTTATAGAAACAAGGTTCAGGCCAAAGAGGCTCAAAAAGTAGATGTAGTGTCCTTCCCCAAAATGAGAATATATTGTGGGAGAAAACTACTACGAATGGACCAAACATTTATGTTTGACTTGTGAAGAAAAATACCTATATTTTTATAATTAAGAGGAGGAACGAAATAGAAATAAATTTAGAACATTTAGGTGAAATGACATAACATTTTTCATGAAACATAATTACTTGATAACACCGCAAAGTTTTGAGTTTCTTTCATTATGAAAAATGATGGGACCTGGGCCTTCTCCAAAACTAATATTTTAGTCGCATAATAAGTCCATAGCTTCAACTAAAAGAAGTGCAACTAAAACACTAGTCATACTACGCAGCATCAAATCTGACCTGCAGCCCCTCTCTCCCCCTCGTGCGGACTCTTACTCATCCGCTGCCTATTTAAAGTTCTACAAATGGTGACTCTCAGCGACACCACAACTTCACAAGTGAACCTGTAGCAATGATTTAAGAAGCACACCGCACGAGAGCCATTATAACCGACCCGTAGCCGATAGCTGGCTAGTTAGAGCAGCTCCATGGCCAGAAGTGCACGCAGGATCACTGCTACAGCCGGCGGCGTGACGAGAAAAACCTGTTGGTGGGGAGCAGCGGAGCACGAGAAAAACCTGTTGGTGGGCATGGGAGGTATTCTGGACTTGTCAGGCCTCCCGGCCGTCGGCCGCGGCTGCGTCGTGGGGTTCAGTATCAACGGCTCTGATGCCTTCTGTAGTGTCAATGGAAAGGGCTGTAGAGTTGGTGGTAGCGTCGGGAGTGGTACCAGTCGGAGTGGTCAACATGGTCGGCGGTATCCTGTTCCTTCGAGACCCCCAGCAGCGCTCCGTTCGGCGAGGTCGGGCTCGGGTACTGCGGCAAAGCCAGCCCCGACGTGTGTTATCCTACAAGCTCGAACCTGTTACCCGATTTGGGTCAATCTTGTACGCTCGGGTTCAGTGGGACTACTTGAACATGTGCATGCATCCTAGAAGGCACTTTGTACATGCAATGACTTGACATAACATGATGACGGTATCCGTGTTATTTAGTACTCTAGTTTATGTGTGTGTGTGTGCGCGCGCATGTCCACCATTGTTTCATTGAGGTGATGGTAACATGATACACCCTGTTTTAGACATGGCTTCGGTCAACTAATGATTTTACTACGAATAGCAGTTCAGTTGTTGAAATTTAAAATCATGTGTATAAATTTGAGGCCCTTTCTGGTACCTAAAATTAATATGAGCCATCTATTTTTGTGGATCCAGTGAATAAGATTAATTTGTATGCTAGTGCTCCGACGATAAGTAGTTAATTAATACTACCTACTCAGAGGTGAGTAATACTAGCCCATCAAGAGTGAAACTGGCATCACCTGAAAAAACTAGCGACATCTGCCCATCCTCGATGAAACATTGGATGTCATGTTAGTATTAATCTATACGAGCTCGGGGTAAAGGCTTCACTAAAATTTCCAACAAGTGAGTCGACCCGAGGACGTGGATAACATGATCAACATTCTGACACCCGGCAGGCACCGATGTGATTCCTGTCGGCGAACTGGTAGAGACAAGGCCTCTCCTAGCGATAGATGACAATAAGGATGCTATGTACATTTGTTATGCTTCTTGTCTTAGATTTAACCGTGGAGCATAAACCTTTACCTAACAAATCATGCATATATGCTCTAATTTTAAGGCATAAGACACCAACTACCCAACCAGTCGGACGATCTAAATCAAGAAAATGGGACAATCACAAATAGGAGGGAAAGAGACAAAAGATACAAGCTTTCCTAGAACAGTTCACCATACCGGACGACCAATGGCGAGACGTCAGAGTGATAAACCATGTCTGGCACTAGCCAAAAACAAACCGCCCTCGCTACATGCCTGACAACACAAAATTCCCATCATATCCCCACCTCCGAGCGGGCTAACAAGAAACGAAATCCAACAACCCAAGATAGATGAAAGGCAGAATGTCCCATGATCGGCGAGAGAGAGCTCACGCCATTCCACAAGCAGGCCGCAAGAAACTTTAAACGGTAAAAGTGTGCGTCCAGCCAATGGGCGCTCTCCAAAGTGCAAATCGGCGAGCGTGCACACCGATTAAATGCCCACATGGCGGCCGCTAGGGGGCCTCAGGCGTCCTGGGCCGTGATCATCCAACGGCGAGAGACGAAAAAGTATGTTGCACAATGTTTAGCGAAAACCATTGTTGAGCCGGCTAGAGTATGGCAGCCCGGACCACCGGGAAAGAAGAGTGTGGAGGCTCGGATCGGATGGCCTAGAAGCTCAAATCGTTGAGAGGGTGCCTGGAGGTCTCACGTTTATACATTTAGATATAACCATGTCAGTTTATTAAGTGACTTAATTTTGACTAGTTCAACAACATAATGCATTTATAATCTATCGGAGTCAATATTGGTAGAAAGATCTAGTTTTCCATAACAAGTCAATATAATGTTGGGAGTAAAGTTTAGTGAAAATAAGAGTAAAGTAATACCACTTCCCGCAAGTTGTTTGTTCCCTGCTTTGCATGACCCAAAGTAACCTCTTCTCTAGTATGGTGAGATTATCAGAGTAAGAACAGAGTATGAACATAGTACTAAGATAGTGAAGGGTTCGTTGCATAGAAAACAAAAAATTTCCTACGCGAGAGACAAGTGAAAGGCCAAGATCTAATCTAGGAGATGAAACAAAAGGGCATAGAGAGAGTCTTAAGAAAACATACCCTCGAAGACTCTTAAGTGTTACGAGATCGAATCTCGTTGTTGGCGTAGTCGTACTCACACCGATCTCAAGATCGCGAAGATGAGCGCTGCAATTCGGCAGCGCTTCCGCACTCGGTCACACGTACAGCTCGATGATGACCTCCGTTCCCTCGATTCAGCGGGACAGCGGAAGTAAAGGATCCCTTGGAAACTAGCAGCACGACGGCGTGGTGTGGTGGAGAAAACTTCGTTCAGGGCTTCGCCAAGCGCATGAACATGAGGTGGATCAGCGGGAGGATGGAAATGGAGATGATACTAAGTTGTGTGTGGAGAGAGAGGTCCAACCCCTATTCATATAGGAGGGGGAGGCAGCCACAAAATTTTGGTGCCTCCACCTCTCCCCTCATCATGTGGGTGGAGTGTCCACTCAACCCACTCATTCTCTCATCAATTCCCACTCAAAATTCCAAGTGTTTTCTTTAATAAACAAATAAAACAATTGTATTTCTTTATTTTAATATTTGTTAATACTATTAACAAACATAAAACTTACCCCCGTTGAAATATTTGTTAATCAAATAATAACATGTAGCAACTTGAACTATTTCAATATTCCCTGAAACTATTCCGATGACTATTTCAATATTCCCCGAAAGAATGTCGGTGCTGTCAAAACTTATCTCCGATATTCCGTATCCACTCAATCGCGTCATCGAACCTTCAGTGTGTCACCCTACGGTTCGTGAATAATGTAGACATGATCGAGACACCTCTCCGATCAATAGTCAGCAGCAGGACCTGGAGATCTGTAATGACTCCTACACATTCAACGATGAATCTAGTGATCGTGTGAACCATAAACGTCGTAATCAATTCCATCTGTCTCGCGATATTTTACTTGTCCGAGATCCGATCATTGGTATCAACCATACATAGTTCAATCTCGTTACTAAAAACTACTCTTTTACTCGTTCCGTGATATGACATCCTTGTGACCTAGTCACGTGCTTGCAAGCGGTGTTGATGTGATATCACCGAGTGGGCCAGAGTATATCTCTCCGTCATTTCGATGGACAAATCCCACTCTTGATTCATGAGCCTCAACAAATACTTTCCGAATAACCAACCGCACCTTTATAGTCACCCTGTTACGTGTGACGTTTGATGACATCAAAGCACTCTTTCGATGTTACTGATTGACATGATCTCATGGTGTAAGTATTAGAGTTACTCCGTATGTGTGATATAACAATGTAACTTAATGACTTGATCGCATTGCTATATTCACTTTGGGTCTATGTTCATCACATCATTCTTCTCATGACATGACTCCGTTATTAACAACATCCAATGTTCATGATCAAGAAACCTTGATCTTGTATTAATCAACGAGCTACTTCAAAGAGAGGCTTTACTAGGAGCCATTGTTTGTTTACTAAACACACATGTATCAACGTTTCCGGTTGATACAATTATAGCATGAGAAATAAACATTTATCATAAACAAGTAATAATATAATAACTACTTTCTTATTGCCTCTCGGGCATATTCCCTTCAGTCTCCCACTTGCACTAGAGTCAATAATCTAGTATGTAATCACTTAACATATATGACGTTCTAGTGTTATTACCAAGCTTCGCATATGGTAAACATCATCAAAAATATCTGAAATGTTCAGGTCCTATTGTATATGCATGTTCATTGCGTCTGTACGCATCAATCATTCCCTAATGAGTTGGCTTTTTATATATTTGGTCAACAGGTGAGACCTTAATTCCTCAGCTTAATCTAATGTTGCTAACATTTTGAAAATGTAGCTTCATAGTGTTAGCATTCTTGGAAATTCACCAAGTTCAATAAAGAACTCCTTGACAAAAAATACTCCTATTATTTGTTGTCAACACAACGATATACTTAGCCTTTGTTGTAATATCCGTCACAATACTTTAATTTTGAAACTCTTTCAAATCCAGCGTGGAACTTTCTTCCAGCCTATTGTGCTACCCTTCATCACGTATTTTAATTGAGATAAAATTATTTGAGTAGATGAAAAAACTTATTAGTGTAAAATATTACAACAAATAGTTTGTGATTACTATATAGGAAAACATATCCTTAGCATTTATAAAATGGCATAAGGATCGCTCCCACTGTTATCTAATAATCATATGAATTATCCTACTACAACATTCTATAGCATAGGACTTATCTGGTTGTGTACATAGAATGGAACACCTGACTTAGAAATATTAATTTCAATTATGCTCATCATGTGTCAAAACACTTGAATCTTTCTCAATTCTTTTCCATGTGGCAAGAACTCCTTCCTGTCATTTCGATACTGTCTTACTTCAATATTTTATCTATGTAATTTGGCTCAACCATATCAGACGCTTTAATCCATCTCTTATAGATATCGATGCCCAATATCTCCTAAGTCTTTCATCAACATGAAAATCTTAACCGTGTTAATTTAAAATACATATTTTCCTGTCAACCATATGTCATCTACATAAAGCATTAGAAATATGTCATAGCGCTCCCACTTAATTTCTTGTAACTCTACAAGCATCTTTATCATTCATGATGGAATCAAACTCTTTTGATAACTTCATTAAGGTAAATATTCCAACTTTGTTATGCTCACTTCAACCATTGAAGTGTGCATACCTTTCTAGCAACCTTTTGAATTTTACAAAAATCTCAGACTGGGTCAAGTACACATCCTCGATCAAACTTTCTTGAGAGGGAAGTTGGTTTTCGTTATTCAATGGCTATATTATAAATATGTAGTCAACTCTTCGAACTTCGTTGAAAACATCTTTTCGACAAGCACAACTTTCAAAGGATGTAAAAAACCATGTCTTTGTTTCTATATAGACCTGTTTGCTATCGTTAGGCATCATGCCTATAAAAAAACTATCAAGTCACATACTCGATATTCATACAGGGATACTATCACGGATATAATGACTCATAGACAATTTTATAAGGTCCAGGTCGTTTGTTGTCAAAACAACACTTCACTCTCAAAGCACAACTTCCAGTGTTGCGTTCCTCTTGACATGATAACAAAGATTCCCTAATCTCGTCGAGTTTCTACTGTCCTCCCACTCACTTGTTTCCCAAGAACTACATTCTTGATAAATCAACCCTTTTCGACAAACAACATTTGTCTTTCGGTTTGGTGCTAGGAGAAATACCCAATGGATTCGTTGGGATAACCTTATAAACATATATTTATCCTATTTGGTTGTAAACATTTTACACATGTTATGGCTACCAAAACTATAAGAAAAAGACAATTTGTGTCACTACCCAACCATAACTTATATGGTGTCAATTTCAACGAATCACGATGTTTCTCTTTTCAGTGTATAAGCGGTTGTGTATAATGTATAAACTACAAGATTATAATGGCAATTTTATTAATCTTACCATGTCCAAAAATGTTTGATTTTGTCTTTTGAATACTCCAAACTAATATGGGGTATTCGAGAAGTATAAGTTGTAGAACAATTCTGCAACTCCTCATATGTTTTGCTAAACTTGTAAGTCAAACTTTATGCTTTATGATCCAATTATAAATACTTTATTATCTTGTTACGATGATTTTTACTTCATACTAACAATAGTTTGAATCAATTCAAAAATTTCAAACTCCATTCTCTTTAAATAGATATACTCGTATATCTACTTAAATCATCGACATAATTTTATGAAGAAAAATTAATCCTCCACACACGACTACACATAATGGACTATATACATCAATATGTATAATCTCCACTAAATTAGTCGTCCATTATACTTTAGCCTATGAATGGAATTCTAGTCATCTTTTGGAAGAGGTGTCACAAGCGTCAATTTATTCAAAAAAAAAATGACTCCGGAAGTCCATCAATATGGAGTTCTTTCATGTTTTCCTTTCCGATATGGACTAAAATGGCGGTATAACAATTTAAGTGAAATTCATTTACGTCTTGCAGGGTGAGCATTTAGTATTATAGATGCTTACTTTACCAACATGATTTGTATTAACTCATCCATCAATTATGGAATATGGTCATAGTTGGAACAATCTCATTTGTTCTCACAAAATACCGGAACAAAATAACCACTTATTAAGTTCTTAAAATAAATCTTGAATGTTTGGTTCAATAAGACGATGAACAGAATAACACTTTTTTCTGTTCTTGTCATGATCGATTTCACATCTACTACTAGTTCCTTTTATGCTCTTGTATTTCTTGTATTGTATTGATTTGTATGACAACTCATACCAACCAATCTGGTATCAAAATACCCAAAAATACTTTGTTAACTAGTAATACATCTATAACTTGTATATCAAGCATATACTCCTGAGCTAGACCTTTCTAGTTATATTCTTTTATGCCATATACCTTTTGTAATTCTATTTTCAATATTCCCTTTCCTTTACAGAAGAATCATTCAACATCAAACAATGCTAGTCGTACTAACTCATTTTGTTTGGCGTGTTAGTCATATACTATCACCCATTGAGTAATACTTTGAGTTTCATTGTTGTACTAATATCACCATATTAATAGCATTCTTCCATATTCCACTCTTAGCAATCTAGAAGTAAGGTAAATGATTTTTACCCATACTTTTCATCCATCCCATCATAACAATTTTATGATTAAGCTACTATAGCTCAAATAAAGGAATTTTGAGGATAATTTTTAGCGCCCAACTTCTTGGAATATTCAAACGCCTAGCATCTTCAATAATTGCATATATTCAAATAATATATGCATACATTGTAACACTAAATTATACTCAGACATGTTGCCACAAATAAGTTTCTAGATATCAATATATCTTTCACTTGATTGTTTCTGAAATAATTCTTTTTAGTTCCTAAATAAACTTGATCAACAAAACATTCTAGATTCTAAGTAGGAATTATTTGCTCTCTACATTAATCAATCATTAACCATAGGACTAAATTTTAAATTTCACTAACACGGTATCAATCTTAAATGATTTTTACTAGATCATAACAGTTATATCTCAATTAACAATCTAAGTGTAAGGTAGTTTTGTGGATGCCAATGAATACTACAATCTATGCAAATTCATTTTGATTGGTTGTTTATGATAAAATAAATTCAATTTAATTCAAAAATACTATGTGAACTCCCACTCAAAAACAACATCCCTCTTGTCCTTTTAGTGATTACACGAACCAAATTCACTACACCAAAACCGATCATCACATGAGAACTTTCTTAATAGTGCATACTTAAGGAAGAACACATTATTATCTTGATATTAAGTGAGAGGGGTCATCTTATAATGCTACTGTCGCTATCTAAGCAAAATAAGATGCATAAAAGGATTAACATTACATTTAAGAAACATGTGATATGATATGGTCCTTATTGCACTTGATCTCCATCTTGTGTGTCACGGTATGATCTCCATCATTCCACCGGCGTGGTACCAAGGTACATGGCACCTCCATCTTGATTGTTCCTCAAAAAACAGACAACCATATGTATTCCGCCGGTATATATATAATTTACAAAAGAGATCATCTCATAATCAAATTTGTAACATTGATCATATCACATCACATGCCTAGCAAAAACTAGTTAGATGCCTCTAATTTATTTTTGCCTATTTTACGTGGCTTAGCGATTTCGAGGATAGAACCATTCATACCTACAAAAATCAACCACGACGTTGATAAACATATTTTGAACGACCCTTCGTAGATTAGATCTTAACTATAGTAGGAGAAACGGACACCCCCTCAGCCACAAGTGAGACAGGTCTCTCGTACAAAGTACACGTAAAGTTTGTCTAGGGCATCTTCATCCTACTACGCCACTAAGATCATAAAATACTTAAGGAGGTAATAAAATGATGATCAACATCCACATACACCTATGTGATCTACCTGTACATATCATCTACGCATAGATCCGGCTCTGATACCACTGAAGGGTACGTTGCATAGAAAACTAAAAAAATTCCTACGCGAGAGACACCATATAGGCCAAGATCTAATCTAGTAGATGAAAGAAATGTGCATAGAGAGAGTCTTAAGAAAACATGCCCTCGAAGACTCTAAGCGTTACGAGATCGAATCTCGTTGTCTTAAGAAAACAATTTATATCTTTATTTTAATATTTGTTAATCCTATTAACAAACATTAATACTTAACCCCGTGAACTATTTCTTAACCAAACATTAACATATAGCAACTTGAACTTTTTCAATATTCCCCGAAACTATTCCGGGACTATTTCAATATACCCTGAAACAATTTCGGTGTTGTTAAAACTATTCTCCGATATTCCGTATCCACTCAATCGCAACATCGAACCTTAAGTGTGTCACCCTACGGTTCGTGAATAATGTAGACATGATCGAGACACGTCTCCGATCAATAGTCAACAGCGGGACTTGGAGATCCGTAATGACTCCTACACATTCATCGATGAATCTAGTGATCGTGTGAACCATAAACGTCGTAACCAATTCCCTTTGCCTCTCGTTATTTTGCTTGTCCGAGATTTGATCAGTGGTATCAACCGTACATAGTTCAATCTCGTTACTGACAAGTAATCTTTTACTCGTTCCGTGATATGACATCCTTGTGACCTAGTCACGTGCTTGCAAGCGGTGTCGATGTGATATCACCGAGAGGGCCCAGAGTATATCTCTCCGTCATTTGGATGGACGAACCCCACTCTTGATTCATGAGACTCAACTAATACTTTCCGAATACCCAACGACACTTTTATAGTCACCCTCTTATGGTGTCACGTTTTATGACATGAAAGCACTCTTTCGGTGTTAGTGATTGACATGATCTCATGGTTTAAGATTAGAGTTACTTCGTATGTGTGATATAACAATGTAACTTAATGACTTGATCAAATTTCTATATTCACTTTGGTTCTACACTACTAGGGATAAGGTCATGCGTGACACACCGAATTTCTTATCTGTGACGCACCACGGCGCGTCATGGCTCTCACGTCGTGCCTATTGAGTTAGCCATGACGCACCTGCTCGGTGCGCCATGCCTATTGTTACCCGTGACGCACGGCCACGGTGCGCCGCGGCTAGTTTGCGGTGCGTCACGCCTAACTCCAGAGGTGCGCCACGCCTAACCTTTTAAGTGTGTCACGGCTATATAATACCTCCACGGCTAAGTTTCCTGGTGCGCCACACCAATCCTTTTAGGTGCGTCTTCGGCTATACTATGCTGTATTTTTTTAAATACACAGTACCGTATTTATACAGGTATATACAGCTCAAATATAGAATAATATCAGTAGACAAAATGGATCAAAACAGTTCTGTGACAAACAAATAATATATCATAGTTGATCATACTGCTTAGAATTCCGAATAGCTACATCGAACAGTTTATTATCAATACAAAGTGTTTATCAGAGTCAAATAGATACATCAGACAGTTAATCATCAGGACCGATTACATCGATCGATGCTACATCATCGTTACAAGTGAGCTATCTAGTCGCCGATAACCTAATCATCTAGCTAGGAACCATAGCATGACGAGCGAGGCGACGGCGACAAGAGCGGCGGTGAGGGTCTTCATCCACTTGTTGTTGTTGTTCTTCTTCTTCTTCTTCTGTTCCTTGAGATGGATGAACCACCTAGCTTCCGCCGCCACATTTGTGTTGTTGGACTTGTAGGCATTCCCTCTGAACTTGTTCACCTGCTCGAAGCAGTCTTCCCGGTGATCGTAGACTCCTGGAACCCTGCCTCTAAACACCACGTAGCACCTCGGCATCTGTAATGAAAAGAAAGAAAACCAACAATAGTTTTAAACATGTCTGCAATAAATAGTAAATGGAGAAATATGACATAAATAAGATGAAAGTTAAACACAAAGGATCAAATTGGCCCTTTTCATATCTTGTGCTTGTTACGAGGTAGTACACGTGATGGCGATCCGGAGAAGCATGAAGACAAGGGTTTCTGAACTTGGTTGAAACTAAACAAAATCAAATACGTAAGTGTTTGTGAAATTCGAACAAAGTTGGACCATTTCGTGCACATACATAACGGTGATATTCTTCATAGCCCTGTCCGGGGATATGAAAAATATCACCATTACGTATATGTACCAAACGGTGCAACTCAGTTATGATCTCACTAACAATAGTATTACATATGCGACGTTCCTTAGTTCCAACCGAAACCCTCATCTTCATCCTTTTCCCGGATCACCACCGGCCTGTAATACCTCTTAACACGAACAAGATGGTCATCGGACCTTGATGTGAAGTTGGACCTTCACATTTTGCGCTTGCTACGAGGTAGTACACGTGATGGTGATCCGGAAAAGGACGAAGACAAGGGTTTCTGGAAATCTTTGAAACTAAACAAAATCATATATATATATAACATCGTGAGATCCGAACAAGGTTAGACCCTTTTGTCCACGTACATCATGTGGACAATCTTCATAACACCAGAAGGGATTTCTGAGGAATGTCACCATTACGTTTGTGGACAAAAGAGTTCAACTTCGTTCGGATCTCACAATATTACATATCTGACGTTGTTTAGTTCCAGCAACCCTCATCTTCCTCCTTTCCCCGGATCACCACCGCCTGTAGTGCCTCTTAACAGGAACAAGATGGTCATCGGTCTGTGTACCTCATATTTAGGGTGGACACATACAAGCGGCCTTGGTGGACCGGGTGCGCCAAGTGGGATGCACAAGATCCTAACTTTGTGAAAATCACAAGACGCACCAGACCACCAAGGCCATCTTAGTGTGAACCAACTCTTGTAATCGTCGGCATTTATTTATTCAAAAGATCGAACGAACATCACAAGTAGGACCGCAATAATAAAAAGAAAGATAATTAAGCATGGACATAACTGAGCATCTGTTACACGATGGACGATTCATAGCCCTAACGATTGAGTTCAACTAATTTCGGAAAATGTAGCAAGCCTTACAATAGTTCTCACTCCTTCTGACTCATCCGCCCACGGATTACAATGGGACATCCCTTCGGAGTGATGAAGGGCCTGTCGTCACATGCACTTGCTAGGTAGGTATCTATGTCGCGGTTCGGCATGGTGAACCGACAGTAAAATGTCCCACTCCTGTTCACCACTTCTTAGTAGTGCTATATTCATCACATCATTCTTCTAATGACATGACCCCGTTATTAACAACATCCAATGTTCATGATCAGGAAACCTTGATCATCTATTAATCAACGAGCTAGTTAAAAGAGAGGCTTTACTAGGAACCATTGTTTGTTTATTAAACACACATGTATCAACCTTTCCGGTTAATACAATTCTAGCATGACAAATAAACATTTATCGGAAACAAGTAATAAGATAATAACTACTTTATTATTGCCTCTTGGGCATATTCCCTTCAGATAGTATGATCAATAAACATGTACGCATCAATAGGTAGTAGAACAAGAAGTCTTAAACATAAGGCAGAAGTCATAAACAGATAACATCGAGAGGTAGCAGAACTATAAGTCACAGAACGACATAATCTTAAATTCCATCATGACGTTTTCTGGGTGAGGAGGGCACATCTTGAAGATCTCGACGCCGGTGGTGTCGAAGGAGACGACCCTGAATGTCTTTGGAGAAAGCTTCTCAAAGAAGAATAGGTAGCCCATGCGTATATCGTGAGGCGTTGAAAATGGTGCCCACCCCTATCGAGGTATGCTCTTCCATTGATCTCGTTCATGTCAATCGTCCAGACACAACCGGTGTTCGTCTCGAGTCTGATTTTCGATGGTAGCTCGCCCAAGTATGGTGTGAAGGTTTCCGGGACTTGGAGAAAGCCAAGGTTTGGGGAAACCACCACTTTGCATAAGTGGTTGGGGGACACCTCTTCTTTCACCTAGCCATAGTCGGTCTTCTTGTTGTTTGAAGGTGGAGCCTAACCCATGATGACCGTGTACCAGTCCTTCTTCGATTCCTGCAAAAAAAAACTCGGCCAGAGTAATGCATAAGCAAAAACATACCTCATAAAATTAGTCACACAAAAATGCAAGGACATGACTCTTGCAGGATCAAGAGTAATGCACAAACAATATGGTTGTACAATGTCAAGGTACTACAAGGTCATCTCCTTACACCATTTGCGCCACCAGAATAGCTAAAACAATCAATATGCAAGGTCTCAGTGACCAACAAAAGCAATATGCATGGTCTAAGTGGACATCCACAATGTGCATGATCTCAGTGATCATAGACAATGTGCAAGGTTTTGCGCCACCAGACTAGCGAACTAAAGCAATTATATGCCACAACTAGTGACTGCTTAATGCTTTTGATGGCAATGTCGACCACATCTTCATTGACCAAAACAGTAAGCAAAATAGAATAGGCCTCACAAATAACAAAAACAATCATCTGAAGGAGATGATTTTTTCAGGACACGGAGAAATGCAAAAGTAAGTGAAGGGTGCGTTTGGTATCCTACAATTACCACAACTTTAAGGTTATATATTGCACAAAATCCTTAAAAATCACCTCCTAAAGAGCAGAACAAGCATTGCAAAGTACTAAAGAGCATTGTGTTGTGCGACATTGTAATCATTGTCCATGTACAGAAGAACATAACAAGCATTGCAAAGTACCAAAAAGCATAACAAGCATTGAAAAGTACTGAGGAGCATAACAAGCATTGCACAATACCGAAGAGCATAACAAGCACAATGCTCTTTGGGAAATGATTAGGACTATGCAGAGGCACATAGCTGTTTTTTGTTACTCGTCTGGGGCCCATATACAATTTTTTTTTGTGTTGAAATATTTTGACTAGTATGAATTATACTACTCACCATTTTAACACTAGTACGAAATTTACCATCCTTTAGATGCACGAAAATGAACGGTTGTTATTGACTTGGGGTTCCACAGAAGGGCTCCGATAAGCCGATACAGAAAAACACACATTTTGCATAATGTCGTATCGTCGGCCGACCTTCACAGACGTATGAATTATGCACTCATCACATGCATCATTTACACCCTCCACTTTCCCTAGTCTCCCAGTCGGTAATTCAGCTCTCAGGGGTGCCCGGTCCAGCATGATTTACACTCCCACTTGCCCTAGTCTCTCCAATTAAACCGTAGAGACCACCATGGGTGCAACAATGGCTACAATTCCATACACACAATATACAGCACAAGCAAACAAGAGAGCAATAGTACTAGAACAGTAATCTAGCTAACTGCTAGAACTGAGAGTCAATGCAAAGAGCGTTGCCCCAATTTTTCTCTTCCTCGAGCTTTGGAAACAAGTCATGGGCACAGATAGCACCGTAATCCGCAGAACAATTTCTTTCCATTTCGTGAAATTACTTGAATTAAAAGTTAAATTTGGTAATGGTGGCTAGAGAAAACTGCCAACTTTATCGTGAGGAATAATACAAACTTTGTCGGATAAATCCTTTGTCTTGTGATGAGCACAATGTGATATGGCCACTAGTAGAAACATCACCTTTCGTCTAGAGCACAACAGGGCATTCATCCCAGTTCGGGTGGCCAAGGCTGCGGAAAGGCCCTGTAGAGCATTGATCCTAGCTGGGGAGGGGGCATTTGTCCTGGTTCGTGGTATGAACCGCGACCAATGCCCTTCTATGCGCCACATGGCCTACGCAGAGGCATTAGTCCCGGTTCAGGCCACGAAACGGGACGAATGCCCCCTTCCCTATATATACCCCTTCCATTCTCTGTATTTTTCTGCTAGGTGTGAAAGAGAGAGGTTGGTGTTAGTTTTTATTCCTTTACTATGCACAAGAGGTGTTCTACGAAATACCCGAGCCACACTTAAGTTCACAAAAAATGATATCCTCGACTGAGGTTAGCAACTTTATCATTTTCATCTGTAATTGAAGTTGTTATTGCAATGTTTTTTGATAAATTCAATTATACGATGCAGATGGATGCACGTAGACGATGGATGTATGGTTACCGACGCACTTCCGAGTACAGGGCATGCCTGGATGAATTTCTCGGTGTAGCTTAGGTGAACAAAGATAATGGCTTTATGTGTTGCCCAAATGTTAACTGTCGGAACGTCATGGAGCACTCTTCCTTGACAGTCCTTCACGACCACCTGTTTCGGAGAGGTTTCATGCGTAGCTATAATTGTTCGACTAAGCATGGAGAGAGAGGGGTTGTGATGGAACACAATGAAGAAGAACAAGAGGATCCTATGATCCCTGAATACGGTGATACTGCATTGGAAAACAATGCAGAAGAAGCAGGAGGTGATAAAGAACGGGCATCAGATGAGCCTGCTGATGATCTTGGTCAAGTTATTGCTGATGCAAGGGAAGACTAAGAAAGTGAATTGGAGAGGTTAAAGTTAGACGACATGTTGTAGGATCACAAAAAGTTGTTGTACCCAAATTGCGAAGATGACAACACATAGCTCGATACCACACTTGAGTTGCTGAAATGGAAGGCAGAGAACGGTGTGACTGACAAGGCATATGAGAGGCTACTAGAAATATTAAAGCCGAAGATTCCAAGGGATAACGAATTGTGTGACAATACGTACGAAGCAAAGATGGATCTCTGCCCTTTAGGATTAGATGTACAAAAGATACATGCATGCATTAATGACTGCATCCTCTACCACGGTGAGAAGTACGACAATTTAGATGAATGTCTGGTATGCACTGTATTGGGGTATACGATCAGATAATATGACCCTGCTGATGTTGACGGCGAGCACCCCCTCCCCCCTCCCCCCATCCCCTCGTAAGAGGGTTCCTGCCAAGATGATGTGGTATGCTCCTATAATATCACTGTTGAAACATATGTTTAGAAACAAAGAGCATGTCAGGTTGTTGCGATGGCACAAAGAATAGTATAGAAAAGACGGAAAGTTGAGACACCCGTATGATGGTTCACAGTGGAGAAATATCGACAAAGAGTTCATAGATTTTGCAAGTGACACAAAGAATTTAAGATTTGGTCTAAGTACACATCAGATGAATCTATTTAGTGAGTAGAGTTGCAGTCACATCACCTAGCACCTGTCCCTGGCCCGTGACTCAATATATGTACAACATTCCTCCTTCGTTGTGCGTGAAGCACAAGTTCATTATGATAAGAGTGGAAAACAGAACTTGGAAACTCATAATAATTCACAAGAATTTCTCCAATGGAAAAGTCGTTCAAGCTTTGATCTAATTATCTCGGTTGGGAGCTCTCTTCTTTACAATTTCAATATTTGGGTCATTTCTAGTAGTGGTATTCTGATTAAACGAGTGGTTAAGGCTCAAAACATTTCAATTAAACTTTCAAATTGCTAGTCTGGTTTCATTCCCAATTTCTTTATTCAAGAATCAAAAGGATTTATGGATTTGTTAGGACATATGACAGTCTGTATATAGGAACCAACAAAACTTACCCCACGCTTTATTCATAAAGTGGCCTTGAGCACGTCCCTTTAATTTTTTTTTAAAGGTAAAATTTTCTAAATATAGCAAGCAAGCCGTCTCATTAAAAACCTTCCAGTCCCCGTAGGTACCCTGGTAAGGAAAAGAGTGCGTAAAAAACATGCTGCTCAGATCAGAGTTACATCGTTTGCAATTACAGGGATAATAAAATCAGGGGGCCTAGAATGCCACATCTCATGAAACTCTCCTCTACCCCTAGCCAACTCATGAGCATCTTTGTTTTCTTCCCCGGGGTAGTAAAAAACTAACACGAGCGAAATTACAGCAGAGGAAAGTACATTCCTCGTATATCACTGCCGCTACCCCGAGAGAATTACCTTCATTCTGCATGGTCTCAATCACCTCCATTCAGTCAGCTTTCGCCAGCAGTTAATTTGTTGTAGCCCACTTTCCAAGCCAAGACTAGGCCATTCCTAAGAGCAAGAGCTTCCGCAGTTGCTGCCTCCTGGATGTATTGTAGGTTGTGTCTACTGCCTGCAATAAAGGCGCCAAGATGATCCGGAAGAACAGCTCCCGTACCCCATGTACCCGATATACTATCAAGAGTTGCATCGACATTGAGCTTTATCATGTCCTCCGGGTGTTTTTACCATCCGTGTCGGGGTATAGGGTTTGCACCTGCTCTTTAAATTCTCCTGAAGTTTATCGTCAGCGCCATGATGGCTTGAGCCGAGCGAGCAGGCACCTGTAACAACTCGCCATGGTAGGCCTTACACCTCTCCCACCATAGATACCAGACAGTGACCGCCAAAAAGGTCACACCTCCGGAGCTCGGCGACCCAGGGGCCTCGGCAGTATCCAGGAGCATCGTTTCTATCACCGTGGCTCCTTGCACCTCAAGCTCCTCCATACATCTTTTGCCCTATTGCATTTGAAAAACGCATGAGTAATACTCTCCCACCCGGTGGTGCACATAGGGCATTGGCTTGATATTGGAACGTGATGATTAGCTAGAACTCCCCTACAAGGGATAGCTCCCAACATTGATCTCCATGAGTGGATCTTGATTTTTGCAGGGACCTGTAGGGACCAGATGGCGCGCCAGACCGGGCTAGCCGCCGATGAGCCCATCAGGTTTGTCCTTCGCATTTTTCGGCCATGGCGCCAATCCCACTCCTGGTAATAGGAGGATTTTGCCGAGAATATACCGTTTGTATTGTAGTGACACGAGACAAAATCATCCACCATACCCACAGCCAAGGGGATGCGAAGAATTCTTTCAGCTTCCGCCTCCCAAAATAGAGTTTTGATAAGTTCTTCAACCTAGTTGTTACTCTCAACATCTATAAGCTCCGCGACCTTTGTGTAAACAATATTGCCCCGTCTAGTCATGATCTTCCTGTTGTGGCTACTTGGGATCCAACAATCATCCCAGATATTAATTTTTCCGCCATTGCCAACTCTCCAAATGTGACCCCTCTTAAAAGTTTGGATGTCATGCCAGATACTTTGCCATGTGTAAGAGCTGCGTTTTTTTAGTTCACAGTGGAGGAGATCACCTGTAGGAAAATACTTGGCCCTAAGAACTTGAGCACAAATGGATTCCGGTTCAGAAAGTAACCTCCACACCTGCTTTGATAGCATATCCATGTTAAAACTCTCTAGGTCTCTAAAACCCATGCCTCTCTGATTTTTAGGGGCACACATCTTCCACCAAGAAAACGAGTGAATATGTTTCTGCTGATCATCATCTCCCCACCAGAATTGGGACATTGCAGAGATTATCCCTCTGCATATCTGTTTGGGAAGTCTGAATACCGACATAGCATAAACTGGAATTGATTGGATTACCACTTTGATAAAAAAAATCTTTGCCACCAAAAGAGAGGTGTTTCTCTTTCCATCCACTCATTAGCTTGCATACCCTCTCAATAAGATGTTTGAAACTATCCATTTTGTTAACTCCCACAATAGGGGCAAGCCGAGGTATTTATCTGTTATTACCTCAGTCATAATGTCCAATATAGTGCACACCTCAACCCTCACATCAACCGGCGTGAAAGGGATGAAGAATATACTTGATTTTGCAACACTCACCAATTGTCCAGAGGTCGCACAATAATCATCTAATGCGTTTTTTAGACTTACAACATTTGAACTGTCAGCTTTCATCAATATCAAAGAATCATCTGCGCACAAAAGGTGAGATATAGGTGGCACAGATCTACACACTTACACACTTTTAAGATTACCCCCGTTTTCTTGGAAAGCCAGTAAACTTGTTAGTCCTTCAGCACATAAGAGAAATAAATAGGGTGAAAGTGGATCACCTTGCCTGAAACCTCGAGTTGGGGTAAAGTAATCAGAGAGAGAGTTATTCAGCCTGACCTGGTAGCGAACTGAAGTCACACACTCCATAACCAGATCCACCCAGTCCACAGAAAAACCAAGCTGTAACATAATATGCGTTAGGAAACCCAACTCCACCCTGTCGTAAGCCTTGTGCATGTCAAGTTTTACCGCACAATTACCAAAACTAGCAGCCCTCCTGTTCTTTATTGCATGAAAGCTCTCAAAAGCAACCAAAAACTTATCAGTTATTAGTCTCCCATGAACAAAAGCGCTTTGCATTGGAGACACAATATCAGGAATAGCAATTTTGAGTCTCGCGGGAATGAGCTTAGATATTACTTTGTAAACCATGTTGCAAACACTAATCGTCCTGAACTGGGAGATATGCTCAGGGCTTTTTACCTTTGGAATGAGCACAATGGTTGTGTCATTCCAGCTATCAGGGATCTTCTTATGATTACTGGCCAATAAACCTTCATCTGTGAGATCTTCTCCAATAACGCCTTAGAATTTCTTATAAAAAAACTACATGTATACCATCCGGGCCAGGAGCTTTTAAATCTCCAATGCTATAAAGAGCTTTCTTTACTCCCTCTCTTCAGTAGACAGTTGTTAGGGCTTCATTCAACAAATTGGAAACTCTGGGCTGCACCTTTTCGATAAGCTCGTGGTTTACAACCTACACCTCAGAAGTAAATAGGTTAGAAAAATATTATTGAAGATCACCCTCATCTTCTATCCACGTATCCGAGTTGTCTCTTAGGCGTTACCTCCATCTTGTAGACGCCGCATTATAGAAGTAGGAGGTGTTTTGGTCTCCCGATTGCAACCAATTGATTCTACCATGTTGTACCCAATATAATTCCTCCTTCTCTAGCAACTCTTCAATTTGAACCTGCAAAACTTGTTTCCTACTCAGTAAGTCATCATCGAGAGGACCTGTCATGAACGCATTGAGTTCTTTTTGCAGCTCTCGTAGTTTTTTCCTCGGTCCTTTAAGCACTTCCTTGTCCCAGGTATGAAGGGAATTATGGATCTCCTTCGTAGAGAACGCAAGCGTCCATCCAGGAAAAGATTTTTCCCTTTCCCACGCAGCCTGAGCAATGTCGTCCACAGCTTCTTCGGCTAGCCAACGTGCATCAAAACGCATAGTGCCCGAGGAAGAAGGTTTTTGGGATCTTGACTGATATTCCGAATCAACCATCAAAGGGCGGTCGTCTGAGCAGTTATAGTCCTCGTGAATAACAGCCAAGTGCGGAAAAATATCGGCGAGTTCAACGTTTCCTACCACCCGATCGAGCCGCTCTCTAATTTGGCCACGTCGTCATGTAAAAATATCACCAATAAAATCGAGGTCCTCAAGGTGACAGTCCGAGAGCACATCCCTAAAGGCCTGCATGCACCTTTGTGGGCGGATGGCACCCAGTTCCTTCTCCGAGCCGAACAAGATTTCATTGAAATCCCCTCCCAACAGCCAGAGTAAATTGCGCAGCTGTTTTAGTTGGAGAATATAATCCCATGATAGGTGCTTCCTCTCTGCAGCGGGTTCACCATAGAAGCATGTGCATCTCCAAGCTCCCTCCAGACCCTCATTAATTCTGATATCAATGTAATTTTGGCGAATCTCCCGAGAGGTGACATTCAGATTAACATGCCACGGCATAAGAATGCCTCCCGGCCTACCATCACTCCAAAAAATCTCCATGAAATCAAATTTTAGTATTCTCATCAACCTTGTTGCCTTCGCTCTATTAAGATGAGTCTCCGAAAGGAATAAGATATCTGGTTTCAGTCTCTCCACCATCCCTTCTAGAGCTCTAACTGCCGAGTTCTTTTTCATCCCTCGGCAGTTATAAAACTTGGTTTTCATTGCGTCCGGACGGACCCCTCCCGGGAGCCCGCCGACCCTAGTGCTGAGGAGTTAGCTCCGTCCATCTTTGTTCTCTTCGACTTTGTTGAGGCACCTGCAGCAAATTTGGTTGACGCATTCTCCACTTCTTCTGTAACCATGACCGTGGGTAGCAACGTGTTAATCTCTGGATTATCGTTATGTTCCATACGTTCGTACATCAGTCCCTTCCTAGCTGAAGCCTCCGAGTCCTTATCAAGCATCTCAGTGTCCGCATGTTTGAGAGGGGTCGAGGCCGTATCCTTTAGTTCCGTATCATTCGTAGCAGTGGTCTCCCTCGGCGGCAACTCATTATGGCACCACAAGTGCTTCCAAATTTACACCTCCCATATTCCTAAATTAACATTTAATACAACCATATTCGATCGCACTTAAAGTCCCTAGTTTACACCTTCCCATTCGCCGCGGCCTATTTAAATTGTGAAATACACCGCGCGCACTACACCAGACCATACCACAAGTGCATCACCAGCAGCATCTCACGAGCACAAAACGCACAACAGAGCTGGTCCTGTGCTGCCTCTCGCGCTAGTGTCACACTTCATTATGTTGGCAAGAATTGTGCCTGCAACTACTAGCGTGGTGGTGTCCTCACTTCTTCTACCACAATAGAGAAGGCTTCCGCTGTGGCAGGAGCGTTGGACCAAAATAACTCATCAATGAGCGTGGGAGGCATGGGGAACCTTGGGGAGCTCCCTGATATGGGTGGCGGCTAGATCAGAGGTTTGGAGAACAACAGGGCAAGCGTCTTCACGTGCTACCATGAGGGAGGTTGTGGTGTGTTGGGGACAGCGACATGACTGTGGTGCGACTCGGCGGTGTCGGCGGGGCCGGTGCTATTCCGTTCACGGCAGCATGCGGTCTAGGAATTGTCACACCATGTGATGCGGTGCTAGCTCCATAGGTGTGTCGTCCGACTTTGTGTCATAGACTTACCTACCGGGTGTAGTTGCCGCGGCGGAGGCCTCACTTCTGCTCGGTCATAAACTTGTTTGGCGCACTTGGCTACGTAGCAGTAGAAGTAGTTGACTAGTCGTGTAAGTAGCATCTGGGACTCATGCTAGTGGTTGGAGGAGAAATGATTTTCTCCCGTGTACTGTATGTATAGTTACACTCTACGCCGACGGTGGCCTTCGAGGTTTTTTTCTCTAGGCCGACGGGCTTTGTGGCACCGATGGCCAGCGCGTCGGGCTGTTCTGCCACGATCCTACGCCGACGGTCCCGACAATTTGCCGTCGGCGTAGAATTTGGCCGTCGGCGTTTAAGCCGATTCATGTAGTGGTAATTTGCACACCATCAAGACAGACTCGCCTCTGGTATCCCGACTATAGGGATCATCGGCCGCAACACCCTGTTCCCAGGGATCGGGAAAGGGTACGACGACGGAAGCAGCGCCAGCTCCATCACGCTGTGAGGTGGGGCTGTTCCATACCAGCCGATTTGTCGTGTCGGTAGACTTGGGTTGTGCACCTTCGACCTGTACAGTTGTAATGTATGTGTGCTCCTGACTTGCGTACATCCGTTCGCGGATGCATCGACTCGGTTTGAACTAATAGATATATCTCTTGGTAATATTTCTCCATACTACTCCATCTCATTCTAAAGATAGGGCGTTTTATCAATTGGCTACATACGGATTAATATGAGCGAATATATATGCTAAAACGCGTCTAGATACGTAAGAACCGGAGAATTGGATTAAGAGATATATCTCTTGCCGATGTCACTCCATACTATTTACAAAAACAAAAACAAAAATCACATACATGCTATAACATGAGTTGTAGAAGAACTTGAAAATCATTGTATTTACGTAGCATACAAATACAAATGCACTTGTCATCTTCATCAGTAAATTATCCATAGAAGCACATTGGGGAAAAGATGTCTTCATATCATGTACCTAACTAAATCGGTGTGCAAAAGATTTTTAAATCATCCTTCATCTTGATCATATAAACAAATAATGAGAAATTTGGAATAGGCGGTGTTTTGAGTATGTACAGTTAATGCAGAAAACAGATTACCAGAAATGGAACATTATGGAAAAAAGGTAGATATTGCACGTTTATATCAACACACACTCTCTCTTGGGGGACACTTCTACCTAAAAGTGGAATTCGACTGGGTTATATGTTTTCTCAAAATTATTGTAGTTCAGTCTTGCACTGTTATATGTACTAGTCAATTCATCCAAAAGTTCAAGCCCGCGCCCTAACCCCCGCACCCTAACATTCTTCCTTGCCTCAGCAACCGGAACCCTAACCCCCGCCCTCTAACTGCGCCGCGATCTCTGCTTCCCCCGCCCGTGTCGCCGCCGGAGGAAGCCGCCAGGTCAAGCCCGCGCGGAGGACGGTGGCGGCGGGGCTCTCACGCTCGTGCGCGCGCGTGGTCCGGCTCCGGGTGGCGCCGCCGATGGGATCTGGGGCGGCCCGGCCATGGTGCGGCCGGCGCAGAGACCTCGAAGGCCAGTATCCCTCTCGTCTCCCTATCCCTCAAGCCTACAGCACCCCTCGATTGGCTCCGTAGACGTCCTTGTGCGGGACGGTACCGCAGGATGGTGGGCGCGGGGCTAGTGGCGGTTGGCGGCGGGGTGTCCGCGTGCTAGGCTCCCGTGGCGGGCATTTGTCACTTCAGCTCGGCGGCTCGACGTCTTGGCGGAGTGGCGCCTTCGGCTTGGCTCCCGGGCGGCGCGGACTCCTCTGTCCTTGGCGGCGGGAGGCGTTGGTGCTAGGGACCGTCGGCGGCAGGGCTCCCGGTGTCGGCGGATGCGGACCAGGAGATCTTTCCCCTTCCGCAAACGTCCTTGCTGGGAGTCGTTTCGCAGTGTCGGGGCTGCGAGACATCAGAATAAAGGAGCTGGTCCTAGGGTTTCCCATCCCGCGAGGACAGAGATTGGCCTGATGTGGGTCTTCTTTGATCAAGCCGGGGTGTCGACCCGGAAGGCTCCGCCGGCAAACTCCCTTGGGCGATGCCAAGAGATTGCTGGATTGGTGGAATCGGGCGCAATGCAGGGTCATCGGAGGTGAGATTGGAGGACTAGCAATGGTGTTCGGAGTCTTTGCATCGATGAGGAACCGGCTTGGAGTTACAAGATTCGTGGCAGCGGTATGTAAGAGGGGGAAACAACATTGTTGGAGTCCAAAGTCCTACCTTTCCGGTTGACAACCCAAGGTCTGGCCTTAATTGGTTGTGTCTGACACTGATCTTGTCGCAGACATTGTTTTGAGAGCGAGGATTATCTTCAGGGTGAAAACCCAAGGTCTGGCCTTAATTGGTTGTGTCTGGCACCGTTCTTCCTGAAGACGTTGGTTTTAAAGAGCTGGACATCGGGTGTTATTTAGGTGGTGGTTTGTGCGGCTACAAGGGCTGTAACTCTGCTGCGGGACTTTTCTTTTTAGTTCTTCTTTTTATTGTCTTTCTGCTGTGTGCATCCGTAATGGCTATGGCTATTGCGTTGTTGCTGAGGCTGGGTGTAATTTATATCTCCGCGATATTAATATACTTCCCTTTATCAAAAAAAAAATCCATAAGTTCAAGCTAACTTCGGTATATAAAACACATTTTGCAAATAATGTTAAAGTAAATCTACCTGCAAAGATGTTCCTACAGTTGTTGAATGATGTGGAGACAGTGACCAATATAAATAAACAATCCCAAATATAACCTACGAGGATTTACGTTTGTCAGCCCATTTTTTACATAGAGGGCATCGCATGCCCGACGTTAAATTAATAAGGCCGTTAGGCCAACACACAGGGTACTGCGAGACCAACTTCAGTATTAGAGCATGCCAATAGGCAGAGTTTGAGCATGAAAATACAAGGTGGTTATAAGAGAAGCTAATGAAGTACCGAGAGACAATCGTTTGTCGCGTTATCATATACTAGAGGAATATTATATTGTATTTATTTTTTCCACCATTTGACTGAACAAATTACTGGGGCAATTTGACATATATTATGAGAACAAAACCGACTATAATTCTTAACCTGGGTGGCGCAATACTATAATACACCTCACCTTAGGTAAACTCTTAGGTGCATGCAATTCAATTTGGTTTACTGATTTGTGTTCACCAGTTCAACATTCGCCGGATACATCTATTATATACTAAAATCACTGTTCAAAATATCATCCGATATGCCGATTTATCAGCCGATTTATCGCTTATCGGGTGGTAACCGATAAGATAGTCTAATATCGGCAAATTTATCATTAGGACCATTTTATCTGTCTTACAAGAAATTTATCGGTCAATATGCTGATAGATCGGCCGATATATCGATTTTCCATTAATGGAACATGTGATTAATGACATCCAACACAGAATTTTTTAGGAGTACTGAATACAATATATCTATATATCGCAATTTAGAGTTCTTAGTGTCGATATGATATATTTTTATAGCATATTTTATATGTTTTATTGCTACAATTTGGGATCTACAAGATAAATGGCCGGTAAATAGTCGACCGATAAAATCTATTTATCAGCCGATACACCGATATCTCTCTTATCATGGTCCGACCGTTAAGTTAACGATAAGCGATATCCTAAACATTGACTAAAATCACTATGCGGTAATTCAATAGAGGCCCGAGGTTGATCCACATCACCATAATTATTTTAGATAGTCAGATTTAAAATTAGTGGCTTGGATTTATACAAAGTTATTAATTACGTAACGTGTCATGTACACATTAGACACTGTTCACATATACTCAAATACGACGTCCCGTGCCGTAATTCCACACGGTAGATACTTTTTGTTTCAGACTTGGACCCTCGTATGGCCAAAAATGTTTTTTTTTTCATGCATGCATGAATACCATAGGATATGAAAGTTCGACGTCCCGGCCGGACGTTAACCAAATCGTAAACGTTTAATAACTATTAATTAGATAAGTTTCATAGTATTTTTTCGGACTTTGACTCATGTATGGTTAGGCTGGCCACAATGAGAGTAACTAAACTAGTAACATCACACGTTTCAAAGCAATTTTACTTATGTGGCACATATTTAATGAAGCGACAAGTGTTTATGGTATAACTAGCTATGTTACTAGTAACATCACACATATCAAAGAAAAATGTGTCTATAGCCCTAATAAATGAAGTCATGCATGACACCCACAAATATGTTACTACCCATTGTGGAGATAGTAACTTACACTAGTAACATCATCATGTTACCACTCTTAGTTACTCCCCGTTGTGACAAGCCTTAAACGTCAAAAATAAATATTTGTCTCGATTATATCCCCGGGAAATAGCCAAGTCCGTTAAAATAAATCACACACTAACTAACTGTAGCTCCGTAGCAATAGCAAGTCTGTTCAGAAAAGAAAATGCCAACCTTTTTCCTTTCAGAGTTCCCGGCCGTAGGACGTCCAGGTCATCGCAATATCCAAATCTGTTTATAAAATAAATATACATTTGCTACCTTCTGTCACATAAAAATAACAAGTTTACGAAAGAAAAGCTCACGCTGGACTGTTGAATAGCAAGCCTGTTAGAAAAAAAAACGGACACTATATTAGCTAGCTCAGTGGTGGATCTAGGAATTCTCCGTTGGGTATGCCGCATCAAAAACTTATTAGTTATATCGGTAGTATTCATTAAGCAATTCAATAAATAATTAACATTTAAATCGTAATACGGTCGAAAAGAAAGAAATACTATGTAAATAACTGAATAAGTGCCAAAATTGGATAAAGTACCGTGCAACGGCTGCATTGGCCTTATTGTCGTGGGATCCTGACGTTGACGAAAGACTCTTATTGAACGACAGTTTGCTGTTGTCGGCGAGATGCCATCTGTAATTACAGCCCGACAATTTAACCCGACTCTTTCAGGCTAGAAAAGTCGTGCATTCAGTCTACATCCAAATATTATACATTGGAACTTAGATAAGTACAGAAAAACATGGACACAAATATGTAATGACGGAATACCTAGAGATTTTGGTTCAGTTCATGGACAAAAGTATGCAAGGACACTCAGATAATTAAATTACCTAGCAAGTAGCTGGACATCAGGTCATTCCGTTCGTGGCCAAGATCGCCAGCCGTTGTATACCAGAGTACAAGGCCACGAACTGGCGGGGGCAAATGGGCACCGTAGACACCAATTAGCCGAGTACCAGCGTAGTATAGTATAGGTAGTCCCGCCAGGAGCCAAATCGGCAGCACGAGATCCCTATGCAGAGACTATGCCGGGAGGTTTCAGATCCATCGATCGATTCGATTGTGTGACGGACGAGAAGAAGCAGGCCTCGTGCGGCGCTGAAGCAGCTCCCTTTGATCCAATCGGATATACGCAGATGGGCTGGGCTTCAGTCGACTAATCGCTACCATAACTACACATACGTACGTAGATGGCTGGGCTGCAGGATATGCCACGGCATACCGGGCATAAGCTGTAGATCCGCCACTGGCTAGCTAGATCTTTTCGGGTGGGATAATTGGAATGAGAAGTAGATTCACATGGGTTCATTTCAATGAAACATTTAAAATTTGTTTCAAAATTAGTGGCACCATAAAACTTATCACATAAGTACCGTATAACGATGGGGGATGCATGGATGACATTTACATCAATAGCCTTTTTTTACAATAGGAGCAAAAGAAAATAAAATTTCAAGTAATGCATACACATGGAGGTAAGTATTGGTTGTTCATCATTAGGCATGTTTTTGCTAAAAAAAAATCCACGGTTTTCCTTTCAAAGTTCCCTACCGTAGGATGTCGAGGTCACTGGAATAGCCAAATCTGTTTATAAAATAAATATACACTTGCTACCTTCTGTCACATAAAAATAACAATTATGTTAGGAAAGAAAAGCTCACGCTAGACTGCTGAATAGCAAGTCCGTTAACAAAAAAAAATCGTACATTAGATTAGCTAGCTAGATCTTTTCGGGTGGGATAATTGAAAAGAGAAGTAGATTCACATGGTTCATTTCAATGAACCATTTAAAATTTGTTTAAAAAACAGTGGCACCATAAAAATTATCACATAAGTACCGTATAATGATGGAGGGTGGATGACATTTACATCAATAGCCTTTTGTTACAATAGGATCAAAAGAAAATAAAAATTTCAAGTAATTCATACAGATGGAGGTAAGTATTGGTGGTTCATCATTAGGCATGTTTTTGCTAAAAAAATATCCACAGTTTTCCTTTCAGAGTTCCCGACCGTAGGAAGGCGAGGTCACTGGAATAGCCAAATCTGTTTATAAAATAAATATACACTTGCTACCTTCTGTCACATAAAAATAGCAAGTATGTTAGGAAATAAAATATCACGCTAGACTGTTGAATAGGAAGTATGTTAAGAAAAAAAACCGTACACTAGATTTGCTAGCTAGATGTTTTCGGGTGGGATAATTGGAAAGAGAAGTGATTCATATGGGTTCATTTCAATGGAACGTTAAAAAAAACAGTGGCACCATAAAACTTATCACATAAATACCATATAATGATGGGGGATCGATGACATTTACATTTATAACCTTCTTGTACAATAGGCGAAAAATAAAATAATAACTTCAAGTAATGCATGTGCATGGAGGTCAAGTATTGGTGGTTCATCATTAGGCATGTTCTTGCTAATAATAACAACTTGGATTGTTCTTAGGAGAACTCACCAATATATTTTGTTTACTATATACGGTTTTTTTTACTGATTATTATTTAGAGTCGTTATAATTTTAATGTGTAGAAACTTCCGGTAGAGACGGATTTTTTACGCTACACGACACTACTAGGAAAAGGCTTCCCGCCGGCGCTCCAAATGGGCTTACCGCCGGCGCATGGGCGCACGCCGGCGATGCTCACGCCGGTGGTAAGAAGTTATCGCCGGCGCGCAGGCTCAACGCGCGCACCAACATCCCACACGCCGGCGGTAACATTCGGAATTTTTTATTCTTCGAAAATTGTTTTGATATATTTAACGCGTTTTTTCGACGTCGTATGCAAAAGTTATGGCCGTTTTACGTTTATTTTTGAATTTTGCATAAAAGGTCAAATTGAGTATTTCAAATTTTCTATATCAACTAGATAGTACACACTACCCACATATCAAAGGAATTTATTTTTTGCACTGTTTATTATTTTCGTTTCTGCTTTAGAAAACTAAAAAGGCGGTCCACTCGGGGGGGGGGTGTGGAGGGAAAAATCCTGGACTGACCGCTGGCGCGTAGGCATGCAGAGGCGCCGGGGGTAAGCCCTGGGTTACCGCCGGCGCAATGGTACCACAACGGGCCGGGGGTAAGTGCAGTTACCGCCGACGCGCGGGGAAGCGGGGCGCCGGGGGTAAAATGCTAGCACCGGCGACGTCCTGTTTGGCGCGCCGGCGGTACTTACCGCTGGCGGGGCTGTTTACCTGTGCGCCGGTGCTACCTAATGCTGCTATAGGCTATTCCCTAATAGTGGGATTATAATTCTTAAAGTATTTCTATAAGGCATACTCAATTGGAAATAAGGAGGCCCGTGAGAAAAATGGAGTATTGCCTTACCCTCCTCTCCATGGTGACTTAGACTTCGTACTAGTGGGTTCATTTCAATAAATTAGATATGACTCTCTTCGTCCTAATACAGTCTGCAATGGCGGGTTCTGCAAGGAACGCAGGAAAAAAATACAGTGCTGAAATTGTATGCAGTGCGCGAATCAGTTCACTAATGTGAGAGCCTTGTGCTCTCTCCGGTGACTTCTCGAAAAAAAGTTCACTAATGTGACCGGTCGTTATAAATTCAGTAAAAGTGTGTAGGATTGTACGTACGATTAGGTGATCTATTTATAATCAGATAAAAATCGTTCCTGCGCATAACCATCGAAACTAGCAACAACAAATTAGCCGGTCAACTGATCAGGTTGTCCGAAATTTACCATCATTTCTGGAGATACATTACAGGAGGTCAGGACCATCAACAGTCTTAGCAGTTCATTTCCCCACGGTGCTCTGTCTGGCCTCATTTACACCCCCTCCGCCTGGGTGGCTCGCTCCCGACACCTATTTTAACAGCAGACTCTACCACGAGGGCAGCGGCATCAGCGTCTGAGACACACATAATTCATACGACAAATCAAGGGTAGAATTTAGCTAGCTGCTAGAGGTTGAGTCATACCCAAGAGAATTTTCCAGCCTCGTGCTTCTGATGCACGCTATGCTGGTGGAGCACCAGGACTGTGGCTGCTGGATCGGACATCGGAGCTGGTGATGCAGCAGATGCCCCGGTTTCGGTTGCAACAGGTTTTTTTTTTTTTTGATAAAGCAACAGGGTAGGTAACATAGGAACATAATCTTAGGCTTGGGATGCACGGGGAACCTGCTGGCCTTCCTGGTAGTAGGCAGTATTGGCGGCATCCAATTCGGTGTCAGGAGATCCAGTCCCAAGCCATGGGCCTTCCACCACAGGGTTAGAGGCGGGTAAGGCGGCGGCACCAGCAGCATCACAGCATGATGTGGTACAAGGTACGAAGCTGATGTTTTGTGTCGGTCGACTTGGGTCGTGCTGTCGCGACCTTGTACCGCTTTACTGTATAAGAGTTCCGCACTTACTTAGAGCATGTCTAACAGACCACTTACATTTTCGCCCCCTAAATCGCGTGTAGAGGGCGCTGCACACGAAATCGATGAATTTTTTTGCTCAGATGGACGAGTTCATCTAGCAGACCCCCTATAGCCGGCCTGTATATTCGAATTTAAACTTCGCGGGAGAAAACAATGGTCGATTTTATTTGATCACCATTGCTGCTGCTACATAGCTCGAGCTCGAGCTCGTCCATCTACTAGCCTAGCCTAATCTATGAAGACGACGTCGCCGGCGGCCTCCATCGCCTTGAAGGCCTCGACGTCGGCGAGGGCCCGCGCCTCCTCCTCCGCTTCCGCGCGCGCCACTGCCTCGGCGTCCTTCTTGGACAGCTCGACTGCTGCCAAGAACGCGGCCTCCTCCTCCTCCGCTGTCGCCGGCACCGGTTGCACCGCCGCGCCTCCTCCTCCGCTTCCGCTTGCGCCGCCGCGGCCCCGCTTGCACTGCTGCAGCATCTCCCATTCGGCGCGCCATTTCTCGAATTGGGGGCCGCGCATCGGCCTCGGTGGCGGGTCGACGGAGTAGTAGCGGTCGCCCTCCGCGTAGTCGACCAGCGACGGCGGCATGTTCTCCGGGAACGCCGCATACTTCCAGGCGGCGCGGCGGCTCCCTGCGAACGAATGCTTGCAGTGGAGCCGCCACGCCTCCTCGAGCGTCTCTGGCTCGTGGCGGCGCTTCGAGCGGCCGGTGGAGGAGCTCGATCCGTTGGGGGAGTTCATCGCCGGGAGGCAGAGGTGTTAGGGGCGGAGGCGTTAGGGGCAGTGGAAGGACAAATGGGGCGGCGGGGGACGCGGGATTGCTCGCCGGAGCTGCGGAGCTAGAGTTGCGGGTGGGGGGTTGGACCCCCACCCCGACCCTCACCCACTACTTGTAGGGGGCGGCGGGGGCTATTTCGCAGGCCCCGTAAATTTTTCGTACGGGCCGGGCAGCATACGGGGGCTGCTAGACGGCCGTTTTGGCCCGCACCCCGTATGCCGCCGGAATTTTACGGGGTGCCCGCGCTATAAGGGGCCTGTTAGACATGCTCTTAGGTATGTTTGTGGATGCCTCGACATGGTTTGGACCAAGTGCAGGGCCCCGCTACAGTAGTCTGACAAACTGATCCAGCTATATATATATATATATATATATATATATATATATATATATATATATATATATATATATATATATATATATATATATATTTTGTGTGTGTTTTGTATGGTAGTGTGGGTACGAACCAGCTAGGAAAACAAATTGGAGGGAAAAATGAACTAACACCGACAAGATCATAATATGAACCAATAAGGTGCTACATGGAAACAGATTGCTTAAATTTCGTTAAATCACTATAAGGACGGTGTGCTACGCCGTCGGCCAGCGGCTACACCCACAGGCAGGGCCGACGGCAGCCGTTGACGTAGATATTTTTTTAGATATGCCGACGGCATTTTAGTCGGCATAGATCTCTTTTCATCTATGCCGACGGTATTGTCATTGGCGTAGCTCGCGCGGAAAAACAGTTTTTTACGTACTCACCGATTTAAGATAGTTTTTTATTGGATCTCTGATTTTGACGTTTTTTACCTCGTTTCGAAGAGGAGAAGGAGATCTCTACTTCACAATGCATATTGTTCAAGCTACATTTAAAAAAAAATCGCACTCAATAAAGAGTGAAGACCGTCGATGAAAGGTATAAGTGTTCTGCGCCTTCTCCGTACTTCAATTAATTTGTGAGCCACACGATTTTCAGGATCTAAAACACCTATTGATCATCCTATGATTTATTTGGATTTGCATATTTTTTATCTTGTAGAATTTCGATAAAAACTCTAGCGTTTCCCCGAATTTTTTTCCTGGTGTGACCCTCTACCACACACTCAACAACTTAAAACGAGAGCTATGTTTGTTTGCAATGCCATTTGCTCCACTGTGCGAAATCTTGGATCATTACAACATGGTTTGATCATTTGATACCCAACTTTGGCATGCTTCCATAGAAAGCTTAGATTCGACACATAACTTTTCTAGGATGACGCTCTACCACACACCCAACGTCCCAAACTCTAGGATATGTTTGTTTTCAATGCCATTATGCTCCATTGTGCCAAATCTTGGCATATTCCAACATAGTTTGATTATTTGATGGCCAAGTTTGAAATGTATCGCCTAGAAATACTAGTTTCGACAACTCAGTTTCATGGGGTTGACCCTATACCACACACCAAACCCCTCAAACTTAGGGCCATGTTTGTTTGCAATGCCATTGTGCTCCACTGTGCCAAATCCTGGTGCATTCGAACAGTCTTTCCCCAGAAACCCTAGTTTCGACATGTTTCCCCCACAAACCCTAGTTTCGACAACTAAATTTCCTGGGGTCAACCTAAACCACACATTAAACACCCCAAACCAAGGGATATGTTTGTTCTCAATGTCATTGTGCTCCACTGTGTCAAATCTTGGCCTATTCCAACATGAACTGATCTCTTGATGGCCAAGTTAGGCATGTTTCCCTTAAAATTCTAGTTCCACACCTAACTTTATTAGGGTGAACACAGACCGCACAACTCACACCCCAAACTTAGGGCTATATTTTTTTTTGCACTTCCATTGTTCCCCACTGTGTCAAATCTTGGTTCATTCCAACATCGTTTTAACATTTGGTGCCCGTATGGCATTTTTCCCGCATTTTTGAATTTAGGTTCTTCTCATTTTTGGATTCCTCTCACTTATTAAAGTCATATACATGATGGCAAAGATAATATGGGTATAATATTTGAATTTTTCTAATTTTTCTAATCGGTCTACATATATTACTTGCCGAATTCCGATTTACGGATTTGTATATCTGATTATCTATTGTATACTAAAAGCAATATACGGGTATGTAATAGAGACGTCAGGTTGATCCACATCATCCGAATTATTTTAAGACTTAGATCTAAAATTGTAGAGATAAGATCTAATTAAAGAATTTTGTCAGATTAGTTTCACGTAAATATTAATGTACACATCCCAACACGTTAACTCTCCAAATTGCAATAGGTGCAACACGAAAAAAAATAGAAGCCTGGGTCCGTCAAACGATTCCTACGCATCCAGATTTTTTTTTATGTTTGGAAAGCCCAGCCCGTTAATTGCGTAGGTGCCAGAAATTGATTGAAAACAACCGAGATTACCCATGTAGAAGTAGCGCACTAGCGTATGGAGTTATTTTTTCTTAGGGAGTACCCGCATGGAGTTGTGCGAAAGAATTGAACAAAAATTAACCTCTGTCGCTTCTTTCCACGAGCAACATTTTTTTAAACGGGTAACCGGTAAACCAGGCTCTCCATCTACACGACTTTAATTAACCGGTCCCGCTTCTTTCCGCAAACAACTGCAACTCCCTGAATCGTGTGACCGCCTTAATTTTTTGTATGACCGAAGAATCTTCCGCTCTTCTTCGTGACAAATTGATCCAAGTCAAATGCTAACCCCACCACGAAATCATCAAATTTACAGTCCTATTGTCAGATTCAACAAATAATATCACGTAACAAGTTTGACATGATTAAGACTGAGATGACAACGTGTGGACGTGTGGGCATGGGCTACCCTAATTAGAGAACAAAAATACATTGCCCAATGATTTGCATTGCTAGATGCGTCATCCTTTGGTGAATAAATGTATATATGTGCATGTCCAAGTGGTATTGCCTTGAACGTTTTGTATTGGATCGTATAGGGACTCTCTTGCACTTTGAACAATCGTAGCACATATGGACTATCTAGCGAGGCTGATCGGTACATAGGCGTTTTTTTTCTTGCTAATATATATACTTACCTTTCCACCACATTCCTAGCGTGGTGCTTTGAAAACTTCTGGCACGAGGCAGCTGTCTAATAAAAAATAACCAAACCATTTTAGAATGTGCTGGCAAAGCAAACAAGTCCTAGGTTGTGGAGCCTTGATATGAAGTGGACGTTGATTATTATTGTACTCTGTATGCAAAGATTCTATATGCAAAAATGTAATTTTTTTATCACCATCATTAGTTTCACTCACTAACAAACGGCTAACAAAAGTTTGAAGAAGATAAACCTTCAAGGTTAATGAAGTCATCAAATTGGACGCACTTGCCGTGAAAATGCCACTCACACTGTATAAATTTTATCTTAATTATACACGGCGGACTCAATAACCACAAAATTTCACGATGATGAGAAAGTTTATCCACTAAATAATATTCGGTCATAATTAGAAGCATATTATGAAACCAAGGTTTTGATCCCAAGTAGTTCTTGACATAATTACATGTGTACTTTGAGTCCAAAACATAAAGGAGATATAAATGTTATAGAATTTCATTTGTTGAACATTTAGTTAATGAATTCATGAAAAATATTTTATTTATCAAACACATTAAACCCACTAAACATGATACCCTCTCATTTGCGAGGGCCACCTTGCTAGTTTAATATAAATAGAAAAAGAGAAAATGTCATTTTATTGTTATTTGAATTAATTATTATTATTAATTTTTTATTTTTTACATAAATAATTGTTTGGATTAAAACTAAAGACATGTGACATTGATAGGATACTAGTGTCAACAAAGTGTGCTAGGGTTTCTTGGATGGGCATATATATGGAAGGAACTAAATAGTTAAGCGTGCTAGGGTTGGAGACTGCGGATGGGTGGTCGATGACGAACTATCACTAGAAGTGAGTGATTTATATTAATATTAAGCCTGCTTAGAGATAAAGATAAATATATCTCTATTGCTATTAACCTATTAAATAATATAAACATTTCAAAATTTTCAAAAAAAATTGGCAAAAATTTCTACTCTAGGCCGATGGCTACTATCAGTGTAGTGGGTATGCCGGCGGATTTCCCAACGCATCCTTGTAAAGAAAAATCTAATAGGCTTAGGATTTTTTATGAAAAAATTCCGGGCTAGTATGAGCACCCCTTCTCAATCGTGGCAGACACGGGTCCCACTAGAGGTGCATGACCGGACCTGTGGGTATGTGGCAGTATTGTGGATAGAGCTAACCATTATCTTGTAGCTGTAATGTTTCTTTCTATTTCTTGAAATTATCAGAATTTCGCCCATTCCGCCGTTGAAATACTTTAACATATGAAGAGATGTCAGCTGATGTATTGCCATAGTAGTCTATGGTGACACCGTCGACGAACTTAGGATTTTTCAACTTACGACCATGTTGGTAAGCGGTGAGCTATTCGACCAGCGGCCCCTGCAGGGTCCCATGCAACGACAAACAAATGTAATGCATAAATAACAGGTTGTTGGCAAGTAAAAGAAGGGTGTTATATATATCAAGTGCTCCTTGTAGTGGCTATCGCTTCGGTTTCCTTGAGTGTCATTTTCCTCACTAGCGTGATTGCTCGACTTGGTTTTACTCGCGTCCGTGAATTCTACATCGGAAAGTAGCCACCTATCCATCAATGCTTCCGATGCATCCTTCATTAGGTTATACAATCCACGACACATCTGGATACTAAAAAATATAGAATTTGATACGATATTTAGCATTTGAAGAACATATATAGAGATTTAGCTATAAAAGTCAAATATTTTTGTCAACCCCCTAGATCGGTGTCGATGACTCAGATCAACAAATACCACGGGTGAGCCGGTAGAGTTTCGAGTAGAGGAACAATGTGGACGCTGGAAATCTCGACGGCTAACGGGGGTCACGATTTACCCAGGTTCGGGGCGCTCGTGGAGGTAATACCCTTACTCCTGCTTGTGTGATCTGTATTATGAGGGAATCGATTATGATGGATGTGTGTGAATCGAGCGGTTGGCTCTCATGTTGCAGCTATGGTCGTGGGAGTCTAGATTGGATGTCCCCCTTCTATGTGTTGTTGGGAACACCAAGAGGAGGGTGTGATGAGCACAGCGACATGAGTTTTCCCCTTAGTTAAGAACCAGGGTTATCAGTTCAGTAGGAGAAAGAGAATGGTCGAAAGGTTGATGCCACTGACAGTGGTGCTGTCTCTTCACTGGTGTCAGCAACAACTTAGAACCTGCACACAACACAACCAAAATACTTTTCCCCAATGGTACAGTGAGGTTTCAATCGCACCGGTCTTGCTGAAAACAAAGATTAGACGTATAGTGTGGAAAACAGTGTATGCTTAGTAAGTAAAGAAAGCAGGAAATTCTTGTGGTTTGTTTAACAGTGTGGAAAATGGACCGGGGTTCATAGTTTCACTAGTGGTGTCTCTCCACAAAAGATAGCATGCTGGGTGAACAAATTACATCTAGGCAATTGATAAATAGAGGATGCACTGTAGTGCATATTATACCATGTAGATTACTATGATATTTAGTGCAGGCATTACAACAAGATACATAGACCGACATCCATATGCATCTATGAGTAATAATCCCCCCTCAGGTTATCATCCGAACCCCCTTAGGTGTTAAGTTGCAAGCAACTAGATAATTGCCTAAAATAAAGTGTGTAGTGTAAGCAATGATTATGCACGCGGGCACTCTAATCGCTATTTTCTCCCTAATGGAAACAATACATCCTCCCCCTTCACATTTCTGTCACTCGAGAAAAAGAAAACAAGGAGGCATGAACCCACTATCAAGCATAAATACTCCCTCTTGGAGTCACTAGCAACTAGTTGGCCGGAGCAAACACTAGCAATGGAAAACATGGAAGATCCCAAATACCATATGCAATAAAGACTATAATCCCAGCAAACACAACATATAGAATTATATAAGATCAATCTCGATCATGATAGGCAGCTCACGAGATCTAGACATGGAGGAATATATGAGGAGGAGCCAACCATCTAGCTACAGCTATGAACCTATAGTCCAGGGATGAACTACTCACGCATCTCTGTGGAGGCAGGCATGGTGATGTAGAAGCCTCCGCTGATGATTTCTTCTCCGGCGGGTGCGAAACATTTTCGGGATTTTTGATCAGGTACTTAGAGTTTTCCATCCGGGGGGATTAAATAGGTGAAAGGGCATATGCGGTGGACGTCCAGGGGCCCCACACCACCCCCTAGCGCGGCCAAGGCGGGGTCATGCCACCCGATGGTGTGGGCCCCCTGATGCCCCTCTTCGTCTCCTCTTCGGTCTTCTGGATGCTTCCGGGGAAAATAGGTATTCCGGGATTCAAACTTTCCAATTTCGAGAATATTTCTAGAACTACTTTTCTAAAGCTAAAAACAGCATAAAACAAGGAACTGGCTCTATGGCATCTTGTCAATAGGCAAGTCCGGAAAATCGATAAAGATGACATAAAGAAGAGAGAAAACATGTAGCAATTGGCATAATATCATCATGGAGCATAAGAAACTAGGGATATGTATATGACGTATCAAGCATCTCCAAGCTTAGTTCCTACTCGTCCTTGAGTAGGTAAACAATAAAACAATAATTTCTGAGTGCCATGCTACAAACATAAACTTGATCAATCTAACGTAAAAAGCATATTGTCGAATATGCATCTCAACAAGTCGCTCGGGTGAACCGATAGGGTTTCGATTAGGAGAACGTCTAGGCGGTGGTGACAATCGTCGGCTAACAGGGGCACGATTTACCCAGGTTCAGAGCCCTCGTAGAGGTAAAACCCTTACTCCTGCTTCTGTCGATCTGTATTAGCAATTGATCGGTTAAAATCGAGGATGCTTGAGTCGAGAGTAAGATCTCAGGATCAAGGCTTTGGTGGTGCGCTGTTGCTTGGTCCCACACCCGGTGGTTCTCCTCGACTTATATAGGTGGCATGTCTCAAACCGTACCCGTGGGGGGCTACAAACCCTAACCTTAACTCGGTTACAAGTTCCGTTTCTTGACCCGCAAGGCCTTGCGGTTGGGCCTTGATTGGGCCTTCTAGAACTGTCCAAGGCATCTCCCTTCGGGCTTAGGTTTTGGGTCCTCAACCGGGTAGCCTCACCCGATAGGTCCAGGATTCATCCCCTCGTCAATAGCCCCCGAGCGTTTACTCGATTGGGAATCTGCCGGGTAGACGCTCAAAGTTCATCTTGATCTCTTTTGATTGATTGCTTCTACCATTAGGCGTTAGAGGGTGCATACCCTGTGCGCGATGCGCTTCTTGTGCTCAAGCGTCGAGCGATGAATGTGCCTGTGTTTTGGCTATTTTCGCAGAAGGATATGGCTCAGTTGCTTGGCTCTCCCGAAAGCTCTGGGCAAATTAATTTCATCTAGTGCAAAAGAAGTTCTGGCCTACACAAACAAGAGACCTCCGACTCGAATTCGGTGAGGTGATCATTGCGACTTGGCCGTGGAGGTCTTACCGAGTCGAACTTAACCTGTAGGGTACCCGGAGCGTCCACTTGGATTTTTCTTCGTTTTGTTGACACGGAAATTTACGGGAGGACGCAACTTGAGTGCGATTCCAGGACCATAAGAAAGATCTTTTGGGTCTTAACTTCGTACTCGAGAGAATACGGCATCCGGATGTGCCTAGTCGGCTGAAAGATCCAGGGTAGGGATGTGTAAATACATCGTGTGACAGGGTGGCGGGAGTTGTACAATTGCGAGTTGTATCATGAGAATTTTCAAATGAGGAGATTTCCTTTCTTGTTGTATTTCTGCAAGATATATTTTTGCACTTGTAATATTTGGCCCATACGAAAGAGTTTTCGTGTCTGGAGGCCTTGTTGTACCAATACGAAAGAGATTTCGATTGTGGGTAGTTATGCAAAAGAGTTTTCGCGTCTTGACATGCCCATACGAAAGAGGTTTCGTGTTAGGGATTTTAGGCGAAAGAGTTTTCGCGTCTTGATGTTCCCATGCGAAAGAAATTTCGTGTCAGGGAGCTTATGCGAAAGAATTTTCGCGTTTGATGAGGTATGCAATGATGTCATTGCGCACTTGTCTGTTATGACTCCTCTAGATGGGACGTGGCAGAGCAAAATAGAGCACAATGGCCCACGGCCTTGTCAGCTTTTGACTAGAAACGAGAGGCCGCTTCCGGTTTTCCTGCAAGCCACGCGCTGTAAATGCGCACGATCTGCTGTAAAGATCGTGGCAGAGGCAACTGTTCACCGCCGCATTGTTTTCACTTCCCGCGTGGCAGCCGCGATGGGCGGCACGTCGCCAGATCTACGGTTCATATTAGCCTAGCCCGTGTATAAGTATCCGTCCTTAGGCGATGGGTAAATTTTCTGGCCATTTGCTCCTCTTCTTCCTCCTCGCGCACACCTCATGTTCTTCAAGCACCAAAGAGCTCTCATGGCCGGAGGGAAGAAATGCGTTGCTACTGCATCATCGACGAAGGAGGCTAGAGATGCTTCCGCGCCGGTCACCGTGAGGACGAGCGATTGGCGCTCCGCCAGCACCACCAGGAAGAGCATCAACGAGATGCAACGGGAGGGGCTGCTGCCTCCCCACGGCGACAAGCGTTGGCGCCTGCCCAAGAAAGAAGAGGTACCCAACCCGCGCGCGAACGAGCGCCTGATTATCACAGAGCACGTCTCGCGTGGGCTCTCTCTTCCTCTCCAACCCTTTCTCCTTGGATTGATGTATGTCTATGGCATACAGCTCCATGATTTTCCTCCGTGCTTTATCGTGCTTTGCGAGTGCTATCTGGGCATTCGTCCGCATTGGGGCCTCTGGAAGGCCCTGTTCCAGGTGTAGATCTTCAGGGAGAAGTCGCGACTAGGCGAACAGCTGGGAGAACCGCTGCGCACCGGCGGGTTCGGGATCCAGGCAAGAACAGACATCCCCTAAATGGAGATGTACTTCGTCGACTCCGTACAAGGATGGCGGAAGAAGTGGTTCTACGTCATCGACAACAGCGCGGGTGGAGCTCTTGAGTTCATCCCATTCGCGATTCTGAAGCGTAGAAAATCCTGGGCGCACAAGCTCACTGCCGAAGACAGCAAGATCGTCTCCCCTCTACTTGCGATGGTGGGGAGCTTCCGCGACAAGGTGATTGGGACTCCGCTGAATGGATTGCACTTGGCGAGTGTCTTTCTTTGGCGGAGGATCCAAGCCCTCCAAGATAGGTCGTCGACCATGTGGGAGTATCAGGGCACCCAAGATCTAATCCGCGTCCGCGAAGACATTTTCTCGAATGCAGAATTCGAGAAAAAGATCGCGGCCATCACCAAGCTGAAGAAGGGAGAGGCCTTCTCAGCCTGTTCTCTCGAGCCATTCGAGGCTTCCAAACCTCCTCCAACCGAGGTAAGTTTTTTGTTGTCCTTCCTTTGTTTCCTGCAGTTCTGAATTTTTGTCGATTGAGAATCTTTTCATCTTCTCTCTTTTTTCTCCATAGAGCTTGAACGTGGTGACGTGCTACCCTCCCGGTACGGCAGAAGAAGCATCAGACCTTCTTGCGAGTAACGTAGACGCTACTCTGGAGACCAGCGTTGCTGAAGCCGACTCGAGCTCTGAGCTGAAGGGGAAGGTAGCATAGAAAACAAAAAATTTCCTACGCGCGATAAACCCGAAAGGCCAAGATCTAATCTGTGAGATGAAAGGCAACGGGGATAAAGAGAGTCTTGAGATAACATACCCTCGACGACTCAAAGTGGTACGAGAAAAGATCTTGTTGTTGGCGTAGTCGTTCTCACGCCGATCCCGAGCGAGAAGAAGAGCACCGCAATCCGGCTCGATGAAAACTTCCGTTCCCTCATTCCAACGGGTTGCGGAAGTAGAGGATCCCTCCGGAATTCCAGCAGCACGACGGAGTGATGGTGGTAAAGAATCCCACGGTCAGGGCTTCGCCAAGCCGGAGACCATGAAATGGAGCGGCGGGTGGAAGGGAAAAATAGTGGGGAAGTGTGTAAAGAAGAGAGAGCCCTCACCCTCCTTTTATAGGGGAGGGGGAGGCAGCCCAAGGGGGGGTGCGGCCAGCCATCTGGGTGCCCCCACCCCTTCTTCTCTTCATGTGAGTGGAAGCTCCACTCCCACCCACTCAAAATTCCTTAATTTCCCACTTAGAAAATCCAAAGGTTTTTCTTTAATAAATAAATAAAACATTTTTATTTCTTTATTTATATTTGTTAATTCCATTAACAAACATTTGCATGCAGCACCTCGAACCATTTGTTAATTCTATTAACAACCGTTCGACGAAAAACCCCTTGAACTATTTCAATTTTCCCCGAAACAATTTCGGAGCTGCCCAAAATATTCTTCGTATCCTCTCTAACGCTTCATCGAACCTTAAGTGTGTCTCCCTACGGTTCGCGAATATTATAGACATGATCGAGACTCCTCTCTGATCAATAATCAACAACGGGGTCTGGAAAACCGTGATGACTCCTATATATTCAAAGATGACTCTCGTGATCGTGTGAACCTTTCAACGTCGTAACCATTTCCCTTTGTCTCGCGATATATTACTTGTCCGAGATCCGATCATCAGTATCCACTATACCTTGTTCGATCTCGTTATCCGACAAGTACTCTTTTCTCGTTCCCGTGATATAATATCCTTGTGATCATATCACTTGCTTGCAAGCGGTGTCGATGTGATAACACCGAGAGGGCCCTGAGTATATCTATCCGTCATATTGGATGGAAAAATCCCATTCTCGATCCATGATCTTCAACTAACACTTTTCGAATATCCAATGCCACTTTTATAGTCACCCTTTTACGGTGTGACGTTTGATGTCATCAAAGTATTCTTTCGGTATTAGTGATTAACACGATCTCATGGTCTAAGGAATAATGTTACTCCGAATGTAAGATATAACAACAAAACTAAATGACTTGATCGTATTGTTATACTTAGTTAGGGTTTAAGTTCATCATGTCATTCTCCTAATGACATGACCCCGTTATTAACAAAATCCAATGTTCATGATCAGGAAACCTTGATCATTTGTTTAATCAACGAGCTAGTTAAAAGAGAGGCTTCACTAGGAACGTCGGTTTGTTTATTAATCACACATGTATCAACGTTTCCGGTTAATACAATACTAGCATGAGAAATAAACATCTATCATAAACAAGGAATAATATAATAAACACTTTATTATTGCCTCTCGGGCATATTCACTTCAGTCTCCCACTTGCACTAGGGGCAATAATCTATATTACATAGTGATGAATCTAACACCCATTGAGTTCTGGTGTGGATCATGTTTTGCCCTTGAGAGAGTTTTAGTCAACGGATCTGCCACATTCAGATCTGTATGTACTTTGCAAATCTTCACATCCCCATCTGCGACATGCTCACGGATGGAGTGAAAACGGCACTTGATATGCTTGGAATTCTTGTGAGACCTTGGTTCCTTAGCATTGGCTATGGCACCATTGTTGTCACAATAGATAACCACTGGATCCAACGCACTCGGAACCACACCTAGTTCGGATATGAACTCCTTCATCCAAACTGCTTCTTATGTTGCCTCCGAGGCAGCAACATATTCCGCTTCTATTGATGATCCCGCCACCACGGATTGCTTGGAACTCCTCCAGCTTACAGCTCCTCCATTCATAACAAATACGTACCCGGACTGAGACTTAGAGTCATCCGGATAAGTGTCGAAGCTAGCATCGACGTAACATCTTGCGACGAGCTCTTCTTCACCGCCATATACGATAAACATATCCTTAGTTCTTCTCAAGTACTTTAGGATATTCTTGACCGTAGTCCAGTGTTCCAAACCTGGATTGGATTGGTACCTACTAGTCAAACTAATAGCTTGTGCCACATCCGGTCTTGTACATAGCATAGCATACATGATAGAACCTATGGCTGAAGCATAGGGAGTCCTATTCATCTTTTCTCTATCTTCTGCTGTAGCTGGACATTGAGTCTTACTCAACGTTTTGCCTTGCAACATAGGTAGGAACCCCTTCCTACTATCTTCCATTTTGAACTTCTTCAAAATCTTTTCAAGGTATGTACTTTGCGAAAGTCCAATTAAGCGCCTTGATCTATCCCTGTAGATTTTGATGCCTAATATATAAGCGGCTTCACCGAGGTCTTTCATCGAAAAACTATTGTTCAAATAACCTTTTACGCTTTTTAAAAGTTCTATATCATTTGCAATCAACAATATGTCATCCACATATAGTACTAGAAATGCTACAGAGCTCCCACTCACTTTCTTGTAAATACAAGCTTCTCCGTATGTTTGGACAAATCCGAAACCTTTGATCACCTTATCAAAACGGAGGTTCCAACTTCGGGATGCTTGCTTCACTCCATAAATGGAACGTTGAAGCTTACACACCTTGTCAGCATCCTTATGATCAACAAAACCTTTGGGTTGCATCATATACAACTCTTCCTCAATGTCACCATTAAGGAACTCCGTTTTTACATCCATGCCATATTTCATAATCAAAAAATGCAGCAACTGCTAACATAATCCTAACTGACTTAAGCATCGCTACTGGTGAGAAACTCTCATCATAGTCAACTCCTTGAATTTGTCGGAAACCTTTTGAGACAAGTCGAGCTTTATAGACGGTCACATTACCATTAGCGTCAGTTTTCTTTTTAAAGATCCATTTGTTCTCAACGGCCTTGCGGTCATTGGGTAAATCCACCAAAGTCCAAACTTGGTTTTCGTACATGGATCCTATTTCGGATTTCATGGCTTCAAGCCATTTGTTGGAATCTGATATGTCGCAGGGTTATCACCTCCATCTACCATGAAGTTTAATACGGGACCTCCGTACGATTCAGGAGATGTACGCTCCCTAGTTGACCTGCGAGGTGCGGTAGTTTCCTCTATTGGAGTTTCATGATCTTGATTATTATCTCTCTCTTCATCCGACGGGGTCGGCTCCGGAACAACTTCCGGCGCTGCGCTACTCGCCATTCCAAGAAGAGAAGGTTCAATAACCTCGTCGAGTTCTACCTTCCTACTATTCACATCTTTCGAGAGAAACTCCTTCTCCAAATAGGATCCATTCTTTGCAACGAAAATATTGCCTTCGGATCCGTGATAGAAGGTGTACCCTATTGTTTCTTTAGGGTATCCTATGAAGACGCATTTTTCCGCTTTGGGTTCGAGTTTATCAGGTTGAAGCTTCTTCACATAAACATTGCATCCCCAAACTTTTAGAAATCACAGCTTAGGTTTGTTTCCAAACCATAATTCCTACGGTGTCGTTTCAACGGATTTAGATGGTGCCCTATTTAAAGTGAATGCAGCGGTCTCTAGTGCATAACCCCAAAACGATAGTGGCAAATCTGTAACAGACATCATAGATCAAACCATATATAATAAAGTACGATTACGACGTTCGGAAACACCATTACACTGTGGTGTTCCGGCAGGTGTGACTTGTGAAACTATTCTACATTGTTTCATATGCATGCCAAACTCGTAACTTAGATATTCACCTCCACGATCAGATCGTAGAAATTTAGTATTTCTTACACGATGATTTTCAACTTCACATTGAAATTCTTTGAACTTTTCAAACGTTTCAGATTTGTGTTTCATTAAGTAAATATACCCATATCTACTCAAATCATCTGTGAAAGTGACAAAAAAACGATATCCACCGCGCGCCGATACACTCATTGGTCCACATACATCAGTGTGTATGATTTCCAATAAGTCTGTCGCCCGTTCCATGGATCCAGAAAACGGGGTTCTAGTCATATTGCCCATAAGGCATGGTTCACATGTTTCAAATGATTCATAATCAAGTGATTCTAAGAGTCCATCAGAATGGAGATTCTTCATGCGTTTAACACCAATATGACCTAAGCGGCAATGCCAGATATAAGTAGCAATATCATCATTTAACTTAATTCTTTTGGCATTCACATTATGAATATGTGTATCAACATTATAAAGATTCAAAAGAAATAAACCATTCTTCTCAAGGTGCATGACCATAAAAGATATTATTCATATAAATCGAACAACCATTGTTCTCAGACTTAAAGGAATAACCATCCCGCATTAAGCAAGATCAAGAAACGATATTCATGATTAATGCAGGCACCAAATAACAATTATTGAGGTTTATAACTAATCCCGATGGTAGACGTAGAGGTAGCGTCCCGACGGCGATCACGTCAACTCTTGATCCATTGCCGACGCGCATCGTCACCTCATCCTTTGCTAGTGGTCGCTTATTCTGCAGCTCCTGTTTCAAGTTACATATGTGTGCAACCGAACCATTATCAAATACACAGGTGCTACTGCGAGTACTAGTAAGGTACACATCAATAACAAGTATATCATATATACCTTTGTTCACTTTGCCGGCCTTCTTATCTGCCAGATACTTGGGGCAATTGCGCTTCCAGTGGCCAGTACCCTTGCAATAGAAACAGTCAGTCTCAGGCTTAGGGCCTGTTGGGGCGCGTAGAGATAAACAAAAACTTTTCCTACGCAATGCTCCCAAGATCTAGCCGAGGTAGAAGGCCACGAGTATTACCACTAGACGCGCAGGTGCGGATTATCGATGTAGCGCGTTGGGTCGGGGCAGTGCAGTCCCACGATCCTGTCCGGCCGATCCAATCCCTCGAACGTCGAAGTGCTGAACGTACAGCACCTCTGCCGGTATCCACACGTACGAGGAGGAGCTCCGACGGCGGACTGCTAGGTCCGGTGCGGCGGCTGGACTGAGTGGGGCTAGGGTTCCCAACGCATGGGAGAGTGGACTGACGTGCCCGCTGGGCAACCTGCGCCCCTCTTTATATAGCGTATGGTAATGGGCTGGACAACACTTGTGGCCCATTCCCTCTGTGAGTCTGACTCACTAACTCAGTCTATTTCCGGTTCGGGTCCAACCCAACCAATACTTGCTCCCGCTCTTAAGTGTGCGACCCTGCAGGCTCATGGCGACTTGGACACGATTGGAGTCCAACTCCTAATCGATCAATCGGTAGCGGCTCCTAGCAGAACGTGCCGACTCCCAAGTACCATTGAGTCATGACGACATACCTTTCAATGTGATATTCATCTTAGTCCTTTTTGCCTCACGATATACCTTGTCGAGCTATAGGCGATTTATCGTCATCCCTTAAATAGCTCAACTCTCTTCTCGATCCGTGATATGTGATTCACCTGACTAACTCTTAGTCAACAGACACAGTTAACACTTAACTGAGTTGCGCATGGCCATGCTTCCTGAATCATATCACTCGAGAGGGCCCAGAGAATATCTCTCCATTTGGAGGGGCAAAATCCCATCTTGATCATCCACATCACGCAGCTTGCTTCTCATTCGACCCGAACTCTGCCTTTATAGTTGCCTTGTCACAGAACAACGTTTGACAGAACCTAAGTCGTGATCCACAACTCGGATTGTGCGATAACCTCAGGTCTAAGGATTACATTGATTGAGACATGCAAATGACGACTTGATCGTTGCATCTCAATGTGGGTCAGTCCGACTTGCTAAACTCTTTAGCCAAGTCCGTGAACGTTGGAATGGCATCACCATGCCCATGACAAGTGGAACCGTGTCATCAGCCAACACTCACATTAGTCTAGGATGTGTGTCCAGCACAACCTTAACGACCAAGGACAATTAGTATGAACAACATGAATATATAGTTCCACAATCGAATCACATATTCAATGACATATATCAGATGTTCAATACAAGGACAACTTAATAACTTTATGAATACAGTGGGAATAACATCATACATGATTGCCTCTAGGGCATATTCCCAACAGTCTCCACTTGCACTAGAGTCAATCATCCTGGCATCATATGCCTAGGCATCTAATGCCCATACCTCTCGTGTGCGCCTCATGCTTAGGCTGTGGTAGCGCCTTTGTCAACGGATCTGCAATGTTTGCATCCGTGTGTACTTTGCATAACTTGATATCACCTTGTTCGACAAACTGGCGAATGAGGTGGTACGCATGAGTATATGTTTGTTCTTCTGGTGTTGTCTAGGTTCCTTGGCCTGTGCGATAGCACCATCGTTGTCACAATATACGTCCAAAGGATTGGACGCGCCCTGAACCACACCAAGATCAATCAGGAGGTTCCTGATCCAAACAGCTTCCTTTGCCGCCTCTGAGGCAGCAATATACTCAGCCTCTGTTGTAGATGCAGACACCGTATCTTGCTTGGAACTCTTCCAGCTCACAGCTCCTCCGTTCATTACGAACACGTATCCCGATTGCGAACGAGAATCATCTGAGTCGGTGAGATAACTCGCATCCGTGTAACCCTTTACACTGAATTCCTCATCATCCATAAACTAGGAACATTTCCTTAGTATTTCTCAAATACTTAAGGATATTTTTAACCGCTGCCCAGTGGGCTTCGCCAGGGTCAGCCTGGTATCTGCTCGTAACACTTAGAGCATAGGAAATCTGGCCTAGTACAAATCATGGCATACATGATGGATCCGATTGCGAAGCATACGGGATCACACTCAACCGACTTCGCTCATCAGTTGTCGAAGGACACTGAGTCTTGCTAAGTTTTATGCCATGGGACATCGGTAAGAATCCCTTCTTGGACTCTTCCATTTTGAACTTCTTCAAAACTTTGTCCAGATATGTACTCTGACTCAACCCAATGAGCCGCCTGGATCTATTTCTATAGATCCTGATTCCTAATATGTAAGTTGCCTCACCCAAATCCTTCATTGAGAAACTCCTTTCCAATGACTCTTTGGTTTCTTGCAACATCATGACATCATTTCCAATCAGTAATATGTCATCCACATATAAGATTAGAAAGTTTACCTTGCTCCCACTACACTTCTTGTATAAACAAGAATCATGATCGCTCTTGATGAAGCCAAACGATTTGACTACCTCATCAAAGCGAATGTTCCAACTCCGAGATGCTTGCTTCAACCCATAAATGGATTTCTGAAGTTTGCATTCCTTGTCAGCATTAGCTGGATCGACAAAACCTTCGGGCTGTATCATATACACGTCCTCAGTTAAATTTCCATTAAGGAAAGCCGTCTTGACATCCATCTGCCATATCTCATAGTCGAAATAGGCTGCTATGGCTAACATGATCCGAATTGATTTAAGCATCGCTACCGGCGAGAATGTCTTGTCGTAGTCAACTCCTTGAACCTGTCGGAACCCCTTCACGACAAGTCGTGCTTTATAGACGGAAATATTTCCATCCATATCAATTTTCTTCTTAAAGACCCATTTGCACTCGACGGGTCTTGCACCGTCAGGCAGATCAACCAAATTCCAAACTTGGTTTTCATCCATGGACTTTAACTCGGATCTCATGGTCCAAGCCATGACTCGGAATCAGATCCCACCATCGCTTCCGAATAAGTTGCCGGCTCATTACTGTCTAACAGTAAAACATCTCGAGCACTCTGTAATCTGGCAGATCTCCGTGGTTCAGGTGCTATAACCGGTGTAGGTACCACGACCGGCTTAGCCTCCAAGGCCATTGCCGACTCGCCCCTAGCTGGTTCCTCTCGAATTTCTTCGAGTTGCACCGTGCTCCCACTGACTTCCCGACTGAGAAACTCTTTCTCAAGGAAGACACCATTCCGAGCGACAAACACTTTGCCCTCTTCCCGGTTGTAGAAGTAGTACCCCAAGGTTTCCCTCGGATACCCCACGAAAATACACTTATCCGTCTTGGGCGTGAGCTTGTCCGACTGAAGTCGCTTGACAAATGCTTCACAACCCCAAATCTTAAGAAAAGACAAACTTGGATTTTTACCAGTCCACATCTCATGTGGTGTCTTCTCTACTGACTTTGATGGTACTCTGTTTAGTGTGAAAGCTGCAGTTTCTAGACAATAACCCCAAAATGATAAAGGTAGATCTGTCCGACTCATCATTGATCGTACCATGTCCAACAAGGTCCGATTTCTCCGTTCGGATACACCGTTTCTCTGCGGTGTACCCGGCGGAGTGAGTTGAGGAACTATTCCACAACTCTTTAGATGGTCATCAAACTCATGGCTCATGTACTCGCCTCCACGGTCCGACCGTAGAAACTTTATTTTCTTACCGAGCTGATTTTGTACCTCACTCTGGAATTCCTTGAACTTTTCAAAGGCTTCCGACTTGTGTTTCATTAAATAGATATATCCATACCTACTCAAATCATCAGTGAAGGTAATGAAGTACTCATAACCACCTCTGGCTGTCGTGCTCATTGGACCAGATACATCACTATGTATTAGTTCCAACAAGTCGGACGCCCTTTCACAACTCCTTGCAAAAGGTGTCTTGGTCATTGCCTAGTAGGCATGATTCGCATGTCTCGAATGACTCTAAGTCAAACGAAGTTAGAAGTCCATCATCATGGAGCTTCTTCATGCGCTTCCAACTTATATGACCAAGCCGACAGTGCCAAAAGTAAGTCATATTCAGATCATTTGGTTTCAACCTTTTAACATTTATGTTATAGACCGATTCACTATCAAGATTTAAAATAAATAACCCATTCTGAACGGGTGCAAAGCCATGAAACATATCTTTCAAATATAAAGAACAACCATTATTCTTAATATTCGACTCATAACCTTGTCTCATCAAACATGAGGCGGAAATAATGTTTCGACTAAGCGCTGGAACATAATAACAATTATTAGTTCCAAAATAAATCCTGAAGGTAAATGAAGTTGCATCGTGCCGACTTCCAACGCAGCGACTCTCGCCTTGTTGCCGACCCGAATATCAACCTCTCCTCTTGCCACGCTCCTAGTTCTTACCAGCCCCTGCAACGAATTGCAAATGTGAATGACTGATCCGGTATCATATACCCAAGAACTATTAGGTGCATCAGCAAGATAAATGTCTATAACATTGCACACAAGTGTACCTGAGTCGGAAGTCATACCTCCACTCTTGGCCTTGTCAGCCAAATACTTGGTGCAGTTCCTCTTCCAGTGGCCATCCTGCTTGCAATAGAAGCAATTGGCTCCGGCTGTAGGAGAAGGCTTAGTATTTGAGGGAGCACTCTGGACAGGGCCATGGGCGCTACCTCCTTACTTATCCTTCTTCTTCTTAGTCCAAGAACTCTTCTTGAACTTAGCCTTATTCTGCACCATCAACACTTGACTGGCGCCTTTCTTGATATCAGCCTCTGCCGTTTTGAGCATCCCATGTAATTCAGTGATACTCTTATCCATACCATGCATATGGTAGTTCGAGATGAACGGACCATACGCACTAGGAAGAGAGTTCAGAATTATATCAGTGGCGATCTCTTCGTTAATTGAGAAGCCCAAGCGATCCAAAGACTGTATGTAACCAATCATCTTGATTACATGCGGACTCAGTGGATCGCCGTCTTTCAGCTTACAGCCAAGCAAAGCTTGAGAGACTTGATACCTCTCAGTCTTTGCTTGAGCCTGGAACATACTTTTGAGGCTTTCGATCATATCGTAGGCCTCAACATTCTCGAACTGCTGCTGCAAGTCCGGTTCCATGTGTGCAAGCATAAGACAGCTAATCTCCGTAGACTCATCTCTAGTCTTACGGTAGGCATTTGTGATAGCGACAGTCGCATCATCATCAGGCTCATCTGGAAGTGGAGTTTCTAGAACATGTTCTTTCTTGTCATGTTTGAGGACTATCCTCAGATTACGATACCAGTTTGTGAAATTAGTTCCATTAAGCTTATCTTTCTCTAGGATTGACCTCAACGCAAACGCGGACAACTGAGGAAGGTTGCTAGGTGCCATTGATCTACAACAGAAAATACGCAAAAAACACTTAAGACATGTATTCATAAAAGAGCAAGCATATTAAACGCTTTAATACTTATGCTCCCAGTAGAACCAACATCCCTCCGATGGTTGCTAAGTGATTCAGGACCCTAAATAAGCAAGCCGACTAGTAAGCTTTAGCATCATCGCTAGCCGTCAAGTGATCTAGGTAGGCAACACCTTGCCAATCGTATCTCTATACGACTCCTGTTAGTTGGGTGACATCACATGCCCCGGCTCCCAACCTACCTCGCCCCGAGCCGCACAACCGTTGTGATGGACTCGTCTAGATTACCAAGTGCTTCTGCTTGTAAGAGTCCGACTCGAACCCACCTAACCGGAAAGAATTGGTAGCACCTCAATTTCATGAGCCCACTACCAAGAATGTCCGACTTGTGATGGTGCAGCACTGGCGGGGCGACCGACTAGACCTTCTTTGAGGGATTAAAGAATCTACCAACTATCTAAATAGAGGTAAATAGAGACATAACAATAACACACATAAAGCAATTATAATGTGAAATGGTATGGCTCTCTTCATGGTGATCTCCATCTCCACGAAGCTTGCAAGTCGACTCGTGCCAACTCTTGTCACGTGCCATCTTGCTCCATGTAGCCGACTTGTACATCGACTTGCATGCCTTCCGGGTTCTCCAACAAGCTACACTAGCTAGTAAATCAAAATTTACATAGAGAATCCGGCACGCAGGCCGGTATACAATAAAATGACAGCACCTAGGCTCCAGCCGGCTGACATAAACATGATACGCAGATCATGTATGGATTACACACATCACATGCACGTAAGCCATACCATTCACAACTTCCTGCAAAAACAAGTTATGCATAGATACGATATCTACCGGCGTTGTGAACTCGCAACGACATCTAAGGCGCTACGACAGGGCGAAGCCGGTGGTCCGAACCTGATCCGAACATGGATTTCTTCATCTGCATTCCGAACATGGATTTCTTCATCGGATAAAACGATTTTACCCGAATCTGATCCGTATTCCGATTCGACCAAACACTTTGATCTTCGATCACCGCAACTGGATTTATGTGTCACGGTATACCCCGATGGCGGAAACCGACCGGTAGGGGTAAGTTGTTCCACGACCTTAGCAGTATGATCACGGAAACCTGATCATCCATTAACCCCGAGTACGATTGATCCAATCAACCTTGTACAAAACCGATCTATCTCATAGACCGACCACCAAAACAGCAATTAGATCACATCTAACGCTAACTACATATTACATATGTACGGATCTCGGGCCTAATACCAGAAGCTACCGCTCTGATACCACTGTTGGGGCGCGTAGAGATAAACAAAAACTTTTCCTACGCAATGCTCCCAAGATCTAGCCGAGGTAGAAGGCCACGAGTATTACCACTAGACGCGCAGGTGCGGATTATCGATGTAGCGCGTTGGGTCGGGGCAGTGCAGTCCCACGATCCTGTCCGGCCGATCCAATCCCTCGAACGTCGAAGTGCTGAACGTACAGCACCTCTGCCGGTATCCACACGTACGAGGAGGAGCTCCGACGGCGGACTGCTAGGTCCGGTGCGGCGGCTGGACTGAGTGGGGCTAGGGTTCCCAACGCATGGGAGAGTGGACTGACGTGCCCGCTGGGCAACCTGCGCCCCTCTTTATATAGCGTATGGTAATGGGCTGCACAACACTTGTGGCCCATTCCCTCTGTGAGTCTGACTCACTAACTCAGTCTATTTCCGGTTCGGGTCCAACCCAACCAATACTTGCTCCCGCTCTTAAGTGTGCGACCCTGCAGGCTCATGGCGACTTGGACACGATTGGAGTCCAACTCCTAATCGATCAATCGGTAGCGGCTCCTAGCAGAACGTGCCGACTCCCAAGTACCATTGAGTCATGACGACATACCTTTCAATGTGATATTCATCTTAGTCCTTTTTGCCTCACGATATACCTTGTCGAGCTATAGGCGATTTATCGTCATCCCTTAAATAGCTCAACTCTCTTCTCGATCCGTGATATGTGATTCACCTGACTAACTCTTAGTCAACAGACACAGTTAACACTTAACTGAGTTGCGCATGGCCATGCTTCCTGAATCATATCACTCGAGAGGACCCAGAGAATATCTCTCCATTTGGAGGGGCAAAATCCCATCTTGATCATCCACATCACGCAGCTTGCTTCTCATTCGACCCGAACTCTGCATTTACAGTTGCCTTGTCACAGAACAACGTTTGACAGAACCTAAGTCGGTGATCCACAACTCGGATTGTGCGATAACCTCAGGTCTAAGGATTACATTGATTGAGACATGCAAATGACGACTTGATCGTTGCATCTCAATGTGGGTCAGTCCGACTTGCTAAACTCTTTAGCCAAGTCCGTGAACGTTGGAATGGCATCACCATGCCCATGACAAGTGGAACCGTGTCATCAGCCAACACTCACATTAGTCTAGGATGTGTGTCCAGCACAACCTTAACGACCAAGGACAATTAGTATGAACAACATGAATATATAGTTCCACAATCGAATCACATATTCAATGACATATATCAGATGTTCAATACAAGGACAACTTAATAACTTTATGAATACAGTGGGAATAACATCATACATGATTGCCTCTAGGGCATATTCCCAACAGGGCCATGCCTGGTTTTCTTCTCAGCAGTAGCAACAGATTTGCCACCCTTCTTGAAGTTTATCCTTGGCTTGCCTTTCTTGCCTTTCTTGAAACTAGTGGTCTTATTGATCATCAACACTTGATGTTCTTTCTTGATCTCCACTTCAGCAGTTTTAAGCATCGAGAGAAGCTCGGGAAGAGACTTCTTCATGCTATGCATATTATAGTTCATCACGAAGTTCTTGTAACTAGGTGGCAGAGATTGGAGAACACGATGTATCCCTAGCTCAATGGGAATCGATATTCCCAAGGCTATGAGCTTATCAGCGTACGCAGACATTTTGAGTACGTGCTCACTAACAGAGCTGTTCTCTTCCATCATGCAGCTAAAGAACTTGGGTGAAGAGTCATAACTCTCAACTGCGGCATGGGTATCGAAAATCATTTTCAATTCTCCCATTGTGGCATAAGCAGTGCTGTTCTCGAAACGTTTTCGCAGCTCTGGCTCTAATCCATAGAGGATGCCGCAGTGAAGTATATTGTGGTATTCTTGTTGAGTGAGATAAACATTTTTATCTTCATCAGAAGCATCATAAGTGGGCTGGTCACCTGGAGGTGCATCAAGCACATAGAGCTTCTTGCAAGCGGTGAGGTGAATCCTCTAGTTGGTAAAGTTGCTTCCATTGTTCGCTAATTTCTCTTTCTCCATGAACATATTGAAATTGAAGGTAGGTGGTGCCATGATCTACAACATATTTGCAAAGACTATTTAGACTATGTTTATAATAAATTAAGTTCAAGTTAACTCTAACATTATCCCATGAACTCCCACTAAAAAACAACATCCCTCTTAGTTGTCTTTAGTGATTACACGAACCAAATTCACTACACCGAAACTGACGTGAGACGGTGCAGTTGCAAAGGCGAACATCAACATGTTCATCATATCATTCATATGACTGATGGCTAGGTTGAGACTCCAAGTGCAGAGTGTGTAGCTAGTGGCAAGCCTTCTTCCCCCACGAGGGTTTATATCGAACTCTTGGGGAGACAATATTTCAGCAGTTGTCTTCCAAGCTTCCTCCAGGATCCTGCAAACAAGTAGAGAATTTTGTGCCCTCAACCTCACCAAGTGGTTGTCAAGCACAAGGCGTGAGACTTCTAAATTGCAATGCAAAACTGAAAGTAAATGTGCAATAATGAATCTACTACTAAATGCAAATGAGAAAATAAATATGCAATGGATTGTTTTTGTATTTTTGTGATGCAAGTGGTGATGGAGACAATGTAAATTCGAATTGGAGATGCAAGTAAAGTAAATTGCAGCAAAGTAGCTAGAGTGTTTTCTTATATTTAAAATAGGACCGGGTTTCATGGTTTCACACTTGCATTCTCTCAAATAAAGTGGTAGACGGTGGACATAAAGAATTACATGTGAGATTACAATAACATGTTTAACATTGAGTACTTTCATATGGGCATCACGTCCTAGCATAGAGATCTCTACGGTCATATTGATCCCTCTTATACTCCACCAAGATGCGAAATAAATCATAACACCTCGATAATTAAGGAAAAAACCAGAGTATAGCTTTAAGCAATGTGACATGAAGTTGAAGTAAGAACTTGCTAGATCTAGTCATGGAGATTGATTAGTGTCATTTCAAATCCCCGGTAACAGGGTACTCCTTTTTATCCCTAGTGAGGTAACTAAGAAAGGTTTAACAAAACCTAAGTGGATCGCTGAAGTTCTGTCACTTTCACAACACTAGCCACCCCCCGTTACTCCAACTAATGCACCCATCACCCCACACACGCTCTCAAGAACTAGATTGATCAAAGCTAGCAAATAAGAACGGGGTACATAAGATACATATACTCAAATAACTAAAGAGAAAAAATTGCAATCTCAGATTCAATAACTCATAGAAAAGATCCACCACATAGTAATTACAACGGTGCCCGTAATCATGTGAGGCATCTCATACGGATCTAATTAGTGAAGCACATAGAGAGAGAGATACAAGTGCTACTTCCACAAACCCATAGTCCTGGGGTGGACTACTCCCTCTTAATGGAGATGTCGATGGAGATGACGTTGGAGGGGTAGGAGATCACACCGGCGGCTCCCCGCCAGAGTTTCCCCCCTCCAATCTGGAACTTCTGGTCTCTGTTTCGGTGTTTCGGTGTTTCGGCGGCGCTCTTCTCCGTAAGGGTACGGGGGACCCTTTTTATAGTCGGTTTTAGGTCAATACGGAGTCGGTAAGTCGAAGATGGAAGGAATTGGGGCCACAAGAGCCAAAAGGGGGCCTCTCACGCGGCCAAGGAATCTGGCCACGTGGAGGGTCCTCTTTTGGTCCTCCTTGCCCAATTCTCGTGGATCCTTCGCCCGCAAGTCTTCTCCTTCCAAGAAAATGACCCCCGCAGATTTTCAGGTGATCTCGCGGAAGTTTGCCCCCTGAAACGTCAAAAATATAGAAAACGGGGTTTCTGACAGGCAGGGTTAATTCCATAAAAGTTGGGGGACTTTGTAATTTAACCCCAAAATACTATAAAACATTGAATTGTACCCTTATATGATGCAATATGTAATAGAAAACCATGTGAAAATATGCAAAATTCATCTATGCATTTTACATGCATCAACATCCCCAAGCTTAACCCATGCTCGTCCTCGAGTCTGAAGGTGATAAAACTAAGATGGGTTTGGCATATTGAAACAATCATGGGATATCAAGGAGGATTATTCATGCTAAATATAATCAAATGATTAATACTAGAAATGAGTAGCAATATACAATTCATGTTGTAAGAAATATCAAATATGCAAGCAAAGATGCTTCATGAGAGTTCACAAAGTGTATAATGAAATAAAAGCACTATGGACCAAATGCATAACCCAAAATGAAAAATAAAATCCTATATTGGTCAAAGAATAGCATAATGGAGAATAGAAAATATGGTGGACACTTTGGAGAAAATTGAGTAGAGGTAAAACATGATCAAGTCTTATTTAGCCTCTAAATTATTCAACTAAAATTACTAATTGAAATGTGGTATCCATTGATCTAGGACTCTCATTTCCCCTTTATCACTAGCATCTTAAAATTGTGAGTATTGACAAGGTGGTTGAAAGCCTCATGCCCCGTGAGTGTGAAAACCTACTCGATTATTACTCAACTTAAGATTCCTAATAAGATTTGTACAATCATAATAAGTATTAATGACATCATAGAGAACCGCAAGGAGGTACCTCTTGCCCCATGACATGGAAACAAGCCCATGTTACAATGACAAGATGAACAAACGGAGTAGACTCATCATCCTTTTTATTTTCATTCACTATTATGCATAGCTTCTTATTTTATTATAGGATGTGTTGTAGAGTCACTCAAGCTGTAAGTAAATTTCCACCATGATAAAGCATGGCTTGGGTTAGCGGCCCAATGCGTTTCTCTTGTCATATAGATACTTACTCATCAAAACTTACTATTCCTCTATTTCATTTCGGCATGGCAGGAGTCCAAAAACAAAAGTACATGATACCAACCAAATGTAAATTTTTTGTGCAATGTTGAAAGCTATAGACGTTTATAGCTAGCTCCCAACCACACACTTGTCAAACACAAAACTTGTGGCTCCCATTATTGGGTCATGTTTATTAGATGCATAAAAAGTAAAGTGTGCCTTCAAAAGTTCGTGAGAGTCCTATCCCAAGTTCAACCCATGATAATTAATAAAGTGAATACCTTAATTTAGAATATAAATAACACAATAACATGGTGAACATACTCGGAATAGCAATGAAGCTAATGGGAAGATATGGTGGACTCACTGGAAATACTTGGCTAAAGAGTGTTGGAAACAAATTTTTACTTGTTGGAATTTTTAAATTTTTGGGCTAGCAAGAGGGAGATAGTTGACCAGCTACTATGCATGCATATATACATAGAACTACTAATTTCATGACAAACTAAATAAACCAGCAATTAAGATCAAGGACATGACTAAGAGATATCTCAAGACAACATTATTGCAAATTTCTACACATAAAAAGCCTATATATCATGCAAACATATGTAACTCTTCAAATCAACAAGGGAATACCTATTCCAAGTCATAATACTAGCATCCAATACATTCCAACCCCAAAATCCAGTAGCTCAATCTCATATGAAATGATGGTGGTGGTCTTATCAAAACAAAAATAAAAACAAAAACTAGACGCTTCAAGTCTCTACGATAAATCTTTGCTTAGAAAAACAGAAAGTAGACGTGTGCTAACCAAAAGAGTGTAGCTCCAGTGGGGTGTTCATCACATCCCCAAGCTTATGGCTTTCACCATTCTTGGATGTCTTGAGGCGCAGCTCCTCTATTCCCTGTGAAAAAACTTCCCAAAACATGTTTCTCCCATTCTTTTTCTGTGGGTTGAGATTAGCAAGGACAAACAAATCACATGCTTGTTGTGCAAAATTCCAAATCAGATGCTCTAGTAGATATACGATAAGGTTCATTATGTTGTATGTTCACTCTCTTGCTTGAAATAATCATGGAAATTCGATTCCCAAGCCCAAAGAGTGCATAAAACAAAAGAAGGTAGAATATGTCCAGAAAAGAAGCAGAAGCAAAACAAACGTTTTTCCCTAAGCTAGACTCGTCAAAAAATTAAGCCAATTTTTTTGTTTACAGAGGACGAAAAGTTTTAGAACATACTAAAAAATTAGCTTAATCCGACATACCAATAAAAAACGAAAAATCATACGGTGAGCAGACTCGTGCTGAAACAGAAATTTCATGCACTACGATAGCAACTTATAAGTCCAAATGGGTTTGACTTGACTCTTTATTGAAAACTCCAGAATTAAAACAAAAAAATAATATCTTGAGACAGCAAGAGGACACTAGGAAAATCCAAACAGAAACAACCGGGTTGCCTCCCGTAAAGCGCTTTCTTTATGGCCATATAGCTAGGCTTTACTTACTTGATAATCAAGAGGGATAAAGCTCATGAGGGAGCTTGTTCTTCAGCGTGCCCCTCTCCCTTGGGAAGTGCTCCATGCTTTTCTTGTGAAGGAACTGAAACTTGACATTCTCTTCCTTGGAGTCTATGATTGCACCTGTAGTACGAAGAAAAGGTCTACCCAAAATAATAGGACTAGGGGATTTATCCCCCATATCCATAATAATGAAATCAACAGGTACGAAAGTCATGTGCAATTCAGTCATAACATATTTTACTTGTCCTACAGCATGTTTAGTAGAGTTATCAGCAAGGACAAATTCACTTGAGCACTTTTCTAAATTTTCTAGTTCTAGCGATTCATATAATTCTTTAGAGAGTACTGATACACTAGAACCTAGATCTAACATAGCATGGTGAATTTCTTTTCCAATTGAAACTAGCACCTTGGGGATCCATGCATCTCCAAGCTTAGGAGGTATCATGGCCCCATTCTTGTACCTAGAAATTTTTTCTTGCAAGACATGATTAGCAATATAAGATCCAAATCCAGGTTGATTAACATTTATAGTGGGATCACTAGCAAATTTTTGTAGAGTAGCAATAAGTTATTGCAAGCTACTTTTTTCTAAATCAAGAAATGGATCATTAATTTCAGTAAGCATCATAATTTCCTCTACTTTACTCTCTAATTTAGCTAGCATGCTTGATTCATGAGGACTAATTTCATCTTTGCTAGCAAGATAAGACATATATGGAAGTAAATATTCAGGGTAATTCACTATTTCATTCAAAGTTTCTTCTAAGCTAGTAGGGACATGCTCACTTGTATTCTCAGCAATATGATCAATATTTTCAATAATAGGAGCAGCAATAGTAATAGAATTCATTCCTACACTAGGTTGTGCTTGTGGCTTTCCTGCTGACATGGTTAATAGAGTTGCTTGATTATCAGCTAATTTTGACAATTCTTTATCTAAATTCGAAGATTGAAGTTGCAATACTTTAGTATCACTACTAATGGATGCAATAGACTTATTTAACTCATGTATCATAGCATTGTGACTAGCAACCTGTTCCATAAGCAATTTATTAGATTCAGAAATTTCACTAGAAGGCTTCCACTTATTTTCATTAGCATTAGGATATGGAACAAAAGGTTTATTTGGCACATAAGGAGGTTTACTATATGAATTGTAAGCATTACCAAAACCATTGCTACCATAATTCCTAACAAAATTAACATCCACACTTTCAGAATAACTACCAACTAGCTCCTGCAAAGGCACATTCTCCATATTTTGTTTATTAATAAAAGCAAGAATAGTGTCCATTTCAGAAGACAGATTATTGGTTTCTTCAATTGAGTTTATTTTTTTAGTGGGTTTGGGTGCTCTTTCAGTATTCCATTGACTATAATTTTTCAATGTTCTTTCTAATATGCTCTTAGCCTCACCTACAGTTTTACTCATAAAGGCACCTCCAGCAGCAGAATCAAGTATGTTTCTAGACATGTAGTTTAGACCATTATAAAAAGAGTGTAGTATGGTCCATTCATTTACTCCATGTGATGGGCATGTTCTAATCATTAATTTAATTCTATCCCATGCCATGGCTACATGTTCATTATCATTTTGCCTAAATGAGAGGATATTATTTCTATTTTGCAAAATTTTAACGGAGGATAATATTTCTTAATGAAAGCTTCTTTTAAATCATCCCAAGACTTTATACTAGCTGTAGGTAGTGAAAGTAATCATTCTTTAGCCTTTCCTCTAAGTGAAAAAGGAAATAATTTCAGTTTTAAAACACTAATTTCCACATTTTTAAATTTTTGCATATCACATATTTCCATGAAATCATGAAGATGCATAGAGGCATCCTCCATAGCACTACCACCAAATTTCTCTCTAGTAATTAAATTCAATAAACTAGGAATTACTTCATAGCTTTCAGCTTGTATTTCAGGTGTAGTAATTGGCGTAGCAATGAATTGGTCATTGGGTGTATTTGTGTAGTCACTTAATTTAGTTTTATCACCCATTTTAACAGTTTTTATGTAGTTTTTAATTTTTTATGCAAAACTGAAAAGTAAAGTAACTAGGCAAATTCGAAATACTAAAATAAACTAGATAACTAAATGCAAAACTAAAATGCAAACTAAAATAAAATATGCAACACAAAACAAAAACAAGAACAAAAAAAAACAAGACAACAAAAACAAAACAATCTACTTGAAAGAAGGTGGAGATAGAAAGGACGGTACTCATGTAGGTGCAACCTCCCCAAGCTTAGGTGTTTACACACCTTGTTGGTGATGAAGACTTCTTGTGAGCTCCCTTGGACAACTCCTTCACCTATGGCTCCCTGGCAACGGCGCCGGAAAAACGCTTGATGGCTAGGTTGAGACTCCAAGTGCAGAGTGTGTAGCTAGTGGCAAGCCTTCTTCCCCACGAGGGTGACTCGAGGGTTTATATCGAACTCTTGGGGAGCCAGTATTTCAGCAGTTGTCTTCCAAGCTTCCTCCAGGATGCTGCAAACAAGTAGAGAATTTTGTGCCCTCAACCTCACCAAGTGGTTGTCAAGCACAAGGTGTGAGACATGTAAATTGCAATGCAAAACTGAAAGTAAATTTGCAATAATTAAATCTACTACTAAATGCAAATGAGAAAATAAATATGCAATGGATTGTTTTTGTATTTTTTTGATGCAACTGGTGATGGAGATAATGTAAATTCGAATTGGAGATGCAAGTAAAGTAAATTGCAGCAAAGTAACTAGAGTGTTTTCTTATATTTAAAATAGGACCGGGTTTCATGGTTTCACACTTGCATTCTCTCAAATAAAGTGGTAGACGGTGGACATAAAGAATTACATGTGATATTACAATAACATGTTTAACATTGAGTACTTTCATATGGGCATCACGTCCTAGCATAGAGATCTCTACGGTCATATTGATCCCTCTTATACTCCACCAAGATGCGAAATAAATCATAACACCTCAATAATTAAGGAAAAACCAGAGTATAGCTTTAAGCAATGTGACATGAAGTTGAAGTAAGAACTTGCTAGATCTAGTCATGGAGATTGATTAGTGTCACTTCAAATCCCCGGTAACAAGGTACTCCTTTTTATCCCTAGTGAGGTAACTAAGAAAGGTTTAACAAAACCTAAGTGGATCGCTGAACTTCTGCCACTTTCACAGCACTAGCCACCCCCCGTTATTCCAACTAATGCACCCATCACCCCACACACGCTCTCAAGAACTAGATTGATCAAATCTAGCAAATAAGAACGGGGTACATAAGATACATCTACACAAATAACTCAAGAGAAACAATTGTAATCTCAGATTCAATAAATCATAGAAAAGATCCACCACATAGGAATTACAACGGTGCCCGTAATCATGTGAGGCAGCTCATACGGATCTAATTAGCGAAGCACATAGAGAGAGAGAGATACAAGTGCTACTTCCAAAAACCCATAGCCCTGGGGTGGACTACTCCCTCTTCATGGAGATGTCGATGGAGATGACGTTGGAGGGGTAGGAGATCACACCGGCGGCGCCCCCCCGGAGTTTACCCCCTCCAATATGGAACTTCTGGTCTTTGTTTCGGTGTTTTGGCGGCGGTCTTCTCCATAAGGGTACGGGGGACCCTTTTATAGTCGGTTTTAGGTCAAGACGGAGTCGGTAAGTCGAAGATTGAAGGAATTGGGGCCATAGGGGCCAAAAGGGGACCTCTCACGCGGCCAAGGAATCTGGCCGCGTGGAGGGTCCTCTTTTGGGCCTCCTTGCCCAATTCTCGTGGATCCTTCGCCCGCAAGTCTTCTCCTTCCAAGAAAATGAGCCCCGCAGATTTTCAGGTGATTTCGCGGAAGTATGCCCCCTGAAACGTCAAAAATATAGAAAACGGGGTTTCTGACAGGCAGGGTTAATTCCATAAAAGTTGGGGGACTTTATAATTTAACCCCAAAATACTATAAAACATTGTTATACCCTTATATGATGCAATATGTAATAGAAAACAATGTGAAAATATGCAAAATTCATCTATGCATTTTACATGCATCAATGACCCATGCTTTACCTTTTGGTTACGTGGTCCGAGGCCATGTCTGTACATGCTAGGCTCGCCAAGTAGAACCTTTGTATTGCATGTGTTTCAAGGCCATGTATGTACATGCTTGGCTTGAAAACACCCGTTGTATGCGAACGTTGAGTCTATCACACCCGATCATCACGTGGTGTCTCGAAACGACAAGCTTTCTTAACGGTGCATACTTAAGGAAGAACACATGATTATCTTGATATTAAGTGAGAGGGATCATCTTATAATGCTACCTTCGCAATCTAAGCAAAATAAGATGCATAAAAGGATAAACATCACATGCATGTATAATGTGATATGATATGGTCCTTCTTGCACTTGATCTCCATCTTGTGCATCATGGTATGATCTCCATCATTCCACCGGCGTGGCACCAAGGTCCGTGGCACGTCCATCTTGATTGTCCATTACAACATATCACATGGATATGACATACAACACGCAGGCCATAAAATAAGACAACCGTATGGCTCCAGCCGGTATGTCAATAATTTACAAAAGAAATCATCTCATACGTAACGGTTGTAACATTGACCATATCACATCACATGCCCTGCAAAAACAAGTTAAACGCCTCTAATTTATTTTTTCATATTTTACGTGGTTTTGGTCTTACGAGGATAGAACCGTTCATACCTACGTACAAGAACCACAACGTTGATAAAATATATTTTTAACAACCCTTTGTAGATTAGATCTTAACTATGCAATTCACTTATGCAATTCAAGCTGCATGTCAGTTGTGGAACAAGTCTCATATACGTGGACATGTAAAGTTAGTCCGGGCCGCTTCATCCCACTATGCCACTAAGATCATAAAATACTCAAAGAGGAAAAAACATGATCATCAACGCCCACATACTCCTATGTGTTCTACCCGTACAATTCATCTACGCATAGATCCGGCTCTGATACCACTGAAGGGGAACGTAGCATAGAAAACAAAAAATTTCCTACGCGCGATAAACCCGAAAGGCCAAGATCTAATCTATGAGATGAAAGGCAACGGGGAGAAATAGAGTCTTGAGATAACATACCCTCGAAGACTCAAAGTGGTACGAGAAAAGATCTCGTTGTTGGCGTAGTCGTGCTCACGCCGATCCCGAGCGAGAAGAAGAGCACCGCAATCCGGCGGTGCCTCCATAATCAGTCACACGTTCAACTCGATGAAGACTTCCGTTCCCTCGTTCCAGCGGGTTGCGGACGTAGAGGATCCCTCTGGAATTCCAGCAGCACGACGGCGTGGTGGTGGTAAAGAATCCCACGGTCAGGGCTTCGCCAAGCCGGAGACCATGGAATAGAGCAGCGGGTGGAAGGGAAAAAGAGTGGGCAAGTGTGTAAAGAAGAGAGAGCCCTCACCCTCCTTTTATAGGGGAGGGAGAGGCAGCCCAAGGGGGGTGCGGCCAGCCGTGGGTGCCCCCACCCCTTCCTCTCTTCATGTGAGTGGAAGCTCCACTCACACCCACTCAAAGTTCCTCAATTTCCCACTTAGAAAATCCAAAGGTTTTTCTTTAATAAATAAATAAAACATTTTTATTTCTTTATTTATATTTGTTAATTCTATTAACAAACATTTGCATGCAGCACCTCGAACCATTTGTTAATTCTATTAACAACCGTTCGACGAAAAACCCCTTGAACTATTTCAATATTCCCCGAAACAATTTCGGAGCTGCCCAAAATATTCTTCGGTATTCCTTATCCTCTCTAACGCTTCATCGAACCTTAAGTGTGTCTCCCTACGGTTCCAGAATATTATAGACATGATCGAGACTCCTCTCCGATCAATAATAAACAGCGGGGTCGGGAAACCCATGATGACTCCTATATATTCAACGATGACTCTCGTGATCGTGTGAACCTTTAAACGTCGTAACGATTTCCCTTTGTCTCGCAATATATTACTTGTCCGAGATCCGATCATCAGTATCCACTATACCTTGTTCGATCTCGTTATCCGACAAGTACTCTTTTCTCGTTCCCGTGATATAACATCCTTGTGATCATATCACTTGCTTGCAAGCGGTGTCGATGTGATATCACCGAGAGGGCCCTGAGTATATCTATCCGTCATATTGGATGGACAAATCCCATTCTCGATCCATGAGCTTCAACTAACACTTTCCGAATATCCAATGCCACTTTTATAGTCACCCTTTTACGGTGTGACGTTTGATGTCATCAAAGTATTCTTTCGGTATTAGTGATTAACACGATCTCATGGTCTAAGGAATAATGTTACTCCGAATGTAAGATATAAGAACAAAACTAAATGACTTGATCGTATTGTTATATTTAGTTAGGGTATAAGTTCATCATGTCATTCTCCTAATGACATTACCCCGTTATTAACAACATCCAATGTTCATGATCAGGAAACCTTGATCATCTGTTTAATCAACAAGCTAGTTAAAAGAGAGGCTTCACTAGGAACGTCGGTTTGTTTATTAATCACACATGTATCAACATTTCCGGTTACTACAATTATAACATGAGAAATAAACATCTATCATAAACAAGGAATAATAAAATAATCACTTTATAATTGCCTCTCGGGCATATTCCCTTCATGAGCACGAGTTCATGGACGATGAAGAAGAGTCGGATAGGGAGCCTCTTCAGCGCCGGAAGCCCGAAGAAGACGAAGCCACCTCCAAGGGGAAGTTCCTTGGATGATGAGTATCTCAAGGCGACTGAGCCTCTTCAGGTGCCTCCTCTTAATGTGCTTCCTCCCCTAGGTAACAAGACGAAGGTTTCCGCCGCCTGGAATGTGGATATTCTAGATGACGACGATGAGGACGAGTAATTTTTTCTTGTGCGCTGTTATTTAGTCGCGAATCTTTTTCTTGTTCTGTGTCCTTGTTTTGACTTCTCCTTCAATAGCAGCCTTCAAACCATCAGCCCTGGCCAGTATGCTTCTTTGGTTCCGTCTATGAAGAGGAAAGAAGTAGCTGCGGGTGAAGCTCCAGTCGCAGAGGCCCCCTGAAGATCTCCAAGTCCTGTACGGGCAACCGCAACTCCTATGTACGGGATGCCTGGCTTCGCGAGTGGGGCTTCGGCGAACAAAGAGTTTTCGGGAAGCTCGGCGGATTCTCTGTCTGCTGCACAAGGACAAGTAAGTTTATCCTTCCTTCTCTCATCTTTTTCTTTGCTTGATTGTTATTTCTATCGGGTGCACCATAGTGCTCCCGATGGGAGTAGCCCCTGATGCCGTGGTTAATTTCTTACGGTTAGCCACAGACTCAAGTTGACCTATTTTCCTCTCTGTTATCCTTGATTCTATCGCGTGCACCGCAGTGCTCCCGATGGGAGTAGCCCCCGAGGCTATACTCGACTGTATTCAGTCATGTATAGGCTCAAGAGATTGTTGTCCCTAACTTGAGTTTTTGTCTTGGGTTTCTGCACACTCTACTTGAGTCCCTTGCTGCTATCGGTCGGCGAGTGCTTTCGGCTAAGGCGGATTGCGCTTCCTTTCGGGTGGATCGTGATTGGCTTGTCAAGGACGACTTCTCCCTTTTAGGTAAGCTAATTCACCTCGCTTCAAGGACTCTGTTGATCGCGAAATTTGCTTTAACTGTATGAGTCACTTGTAGATGAAGTTGCCAGTCTGAAGGCCGAGAAGGCCAAAGCTGTCGCTCGGGTGCAAACCCTGGAGGCGGAGTTGGAATCATCCCGAAAGGAATTGGAATACACTCGCAAACATTCGGTCGATCTCGAGGGGAGCTTCTCGAAGATTCAGGAGGCGCTGAAGCAGCTGGAGGAGGCAGGCGCCAAGCATGACAACGACCTTGTCGGCCTCATCCATGCCCTGGCTTAAATATTTGCGGGTAAACTATATTTCATCATCTCTCTGCTGCAACTCGAACTTTGTCTTGTTGTCTCGTAATTTTATTATGTCTTTGTTGTAGATGCCCTTGGGGTTGGACTGGAGCTGTCTGGGGGTCAGCGGCTGGACGCCCTTACGGACTCTTGCACCCAACTCCAGGAACACACGAGTAGGATCTGCTCCCTCGTCGGTGACGCCACCCGAGTGTTGAAGCAGTTCCACGAGCGCCTACTGGTGGTTGCGGCGGTTCCGCCTACGCTGGGCGGTCTTCTGAAGGTGTTCTTGAATGATGAAAACCTCCAGACGTATTCAGTCACATAGTCTGAGTGTGGTGCAAGGACGGCTATCCAATTTGCATTGGCGCACGGAGTCTCGGATGACCTGTAGAAGGTGTACTCGAGCATTCCCTACGACGCCTTAGGAAAAAAAGGTAGCACTCTGTCCCGTCGGCGCTCAGGCTGAAGTCCTCGCAAAGAAACTCTCCGAAGTGCTTGCTCATGCTAGGTGCAAGGGGCAGCCTTCTGCGACTGGCACTACTTCTCCATCCCCTTAGGATAGTTTATGTTTTCTTTTGCTAATCGATGTAATGAACCTTGGGATGTATTCCCGTATTTTCGTAATCGAAGTGTTTCCTGAGATCTTCAATGTTCGATTGTTGCATGCTCCCGATGGGAGTAGCCCCCGAGCACCCGAAAAAATGGGTGGTGTGTTTCTCGAGTGGGGTCTTCTTATTTTTCTGAACTTGCTTCATTTCTTTCCAGGTAGTGGATCCTGTCGCAGAGTCTTCTAGTGGGTCTGCTGCACGGTTGAATCCCCTTGTTGCTGCTGCTAGTACGTTCGCCTCAATCCGTGACCGCGTTGCGGATGGCGAGCGCAAACTGAAAACTCTGCGGGGTGTGGCTGATGTTGCCAAGTCAAAGCAGAAACTTGCGGCTGAGCGGGAGCAGTTTGTGATGGAAGAGCTGGCCGCCATTGCAAAGTACATGCTTTGTAAGTTTGCAAGCCCCCTAGTACTTTGCCGCTTGTTTACTTTTCTGTTGTGACTTGTTTGTTGTATTTACAGTTGTTGGGCCTGACGGGCTGATGTTGGCCTACTTGTTCCGTTCGCTGGGAGCCGACCAACGGCATGGTGGATGCAAGCTCCACCCCTTAATAATGGTGGCTGATCCTGCAAGTTCTTCGAGCGTCATGGCACCGATCTACATCAGTCGGACCTCCTTGATTGAGTCACAGATGTGTTCCGGTCTTCCTCTCGGTGATTCCGTCATTTTGCGCATGTCTCCACTGGATTTCTAGATTGGAATCGATCTGGTCATGCGCTCCCCTAAATCATGCCAATTATGTCATGTGGGAGTGGCGTGAAGCTTCACTTCTTAATGGTGCTATTGGACATATAATTGGACCGTCATTGCATTGTAAGAGGTGGAGAAAGTCATGGTGTTTTCGATCGGAGTTTTGACTTGGTGGAGAGGTGTAGTGGTTGCGATGAAGAATGGCGACATAGGTTCTTCCTGTGTGTCGAGGGTTGGGCACTTGCAACAGCAACCTTGGTAAGAGGGGGAGACAACACAGGTGGACTGCTTTTGTGGCGGAACTTTTTGAGTACCGAGTGGCAAATTCTAGGGTGAAACCCCAAGGTCTAGCCTTAATTGGTTTTGACTGGCAATGGTCTTGTTGAAGACATTGTTTTTGTGCACTCGGACTTTCTTCAGGGTGAAAGCTTAAGATCTTTGATTGGGCGACGACAATGCTTGTGCTTTGTTTCGTTCTTGGAAGCGCCGGTTTTGGAGAATCCCGTCTGCGGTCCAGGTGTTGAATTTGGTTGTGGTTAGAGTGTTGTTGTAGCGCGTGATCCATCACCGCGACGGGGTCTTTGTTTTTTATTTCTCTATTTTTTTTCTTCGCTGTGTGCATCTAAGTTGTCTTTCGACAGCTAGTTGGTGCAGAGCCTGGGTGAAATTGGTATCTTTGATATTAATATATTCTCTTTACCAAAAAAAAACAATCGAGGTGTTGACGTGGAAATGTATGGAGGTGGTGACTGGCGTGAGAGTACTAATTATGTCATTGGTAGAAAATAGGCGTATAGTCCCGGTTCGCCAGGGCCAGTAGTCCCGGCCGCGCAACCGGGACTAGCTATGCGCGACTAAAGCCCCCCACCCCTATAGTCCACGTGGGCGCCAGGAGTCCGTCGCGGCGGAGGACCTTTAGTCCCGGTTCTTGTGGCTAACCGGGACTGAAAACCTCCTGCGCATGTTTAGGGTTTTAGGCCCCCTAAACCTGGTTTCTTTTTAATTTGTTTTGTTTTATTTCTTTTATATTTTATTTTGTGTTTTATTTTAATTTTGATGAAATTTCAGTACACATATATATATATTTTACGCTACTATATACATGCATATATATATATATATATATATATATATATATGAAATTTCAAACAAGAAGAATTCAATAGGAATATATAATATATATTCAATATCGGGTGACCATATACAACTTCGAACAAGTTTCTATATACACAATTAAGATGGATGACCATACACAACTTTGAAGAAGTTGCAATCTGCGAGATGATTATAATTTGCATCGTCGGAGGACGCATAGTGTTCTCCTTTGGAATCGATGACATGCCTAAGGAAAAATCCTGCTATTTCCTCTTGAATTGGTCGGAAGCGAGCTTCTGGAGTAAGCGCCCTCCGCAAGTTATTGAGACTCTTCCGCGTGGTCTCCGGCGTCTTCTTCTCAGTGGTTTCTTTCCGTATGTTCTCACAAACATAGTATCCACATAGATTGGTCCCCGGTGGCTGCTTATCCACACCACGAACCACATTTTTAAATTCTAGCTGAAGTTTCATGTGAGAACTGTCTCCAAACTCTACAGTGCAAATAAAATTAAATGAACAAGGGAGTTATTAGCTACTGCATATTAGGAAATGAACAAAAGAGACCGATCGATATAGAGCGCAAATGATTGAAAATAATTACCTTTGCATGATTTTTCTCATGTTGATCCAAAGCTTTGGATCTGAATCCATAGAGTCCATGATAAAAACTGTGGAGCTGTGAAGTTCAATTTTTAGCAGCAACAAGTGGAACCTGCGGACACGTTACATGCACATTCATGCATAACTTATCGATTAGACATACCATGCATGGAGTAAACAAAAGAGAATGGGCACAAGAGAGAAACACTCACCCAAAATGGTAAGGAAATAGAATATGACTTTTGAGTTCATGCTTTCTAAGAAAATTGTACAAGTCTTTCTCCACGTATTTGGGGTGATTTTCTAACATAGTTCCATTAATGATTTGTGGGTCAATGAACCCAACATCATGGATGAGTCTTATTTTGGATTCCCAAATCTTCAATCTGCATAATAGCGTACACAACAATATAGTTAGGACTATATATATATATAGGTAGAAATAAATCACTTACATAACGTAGCAACTCAGGATAGATTTGTCGAGCTCGCGCAGATTGAACAGTTGGAACAATTCACTCATCTCAACTACTACAGAGTACTTTTTGGTGTGATGCTCTCTGTAACATCCACATACACAAATTCTCTGTCGGACCATGATATGAATTGTTTGTACCAACGTAGCAGACTTTGCATTAGTGGTGGTAGATTCTTTTCCTGCGTAGGCCCGACGAGAGGCCCTTTCTTCACATATTGTAATGCTACCTCACAAATTGGCGCAGCGTCCAGGCCTAACAAGGCACGAAGAGACATACCCATCTCGGACGCATTTTGCATGGCAGTAGCTACAGTCAATCCCATTGCTGCCGCAGCTGCTCTGACCTCGGGGTCCTGTTCCAGACCGACTTTCACTATGAGCGGGGGGATCGATTGTTTACTCTGCATCCCGAGCTGGTCAACTTGTTTCCCGCTTTTTTTCATTTTTTCTTTCTCCTCCGCCAATGCTTTTGCTTGCGTACGAAGTTCTTTTCATAGTTTTAGGAAAATTCTTCTCGGATTGGGACGGTGTCGACAAAAAACCCGTAGCCCACTTGTCTACCTCCGGAGGGTATACTTCCTTGGGCTTAGGCTCCTTTAGCGCCTTCTTATGGGCCTTCCATTTCTCATAGTCAGCCTTCGCGGCCAATTTGGCTTCAGCATCACTAAGTTCCCAAGGCCTTGGGGGGATAGGCTTCAGTGATGGCTCCGGTACCCGTGTGGTCTTAGGTACATAAAGCTCCGGGTTAATAGTCCAAGAGCAGGTTTCCTTGCTGTCCGCATGCTTCTGTTTCTTCGCCGGAGGAGAAATGGGGGGCGACGGCTGATTATCCGCCGGAGGAGGAATGGGGGGCGACGACTGATTATCCGCCGAAGGAGGAATGGGGGGCGACGGCTGCTGCTTATCTGCCGGAGGAGGAATGGGGGGCGACGGCTGCTTACCCGCCGGAGGAGGATTGGTGGGCGACACCTGCTTACCCGCCGGAGATTGTGGATCGGGGGACGGCGTCGAATGGCGTGAAGGAGGCGTAGGTGAACCAGCACCACCACCACCACCACCACCTGCACCATCGGAGGGGGGTGGACTTGTTAGCCTTGGCGTCTCGCCTGGAAACACTATGTACTTCTTTTTCCATAGAATGAACTGGCGCTTGACATCTCCAAGTCTTCTCTCCCCTTCGGATGTAGCTATGTCAATCTCCAGGTCCTCAAACACTTGACCTATGTCTTCCACCGTGACACGAGCATAGCCATATGGAATGGAGTTGTTGTGATGGAGTGCTCCAGGTGTACAGGGTAAAGCACTGCCGGTAGCTACCTTCGTGGAAATATTCCCCACGGGATAATGCAGATCACATTCTTTCATCTCCTTTACATCATCCACGGGGTAGTGAGGCTCCGGTGCACGACTCTCGATCATCGGTGCATTAGCACCTGCAGGCGGGGCCTCCGTGGAAGCCACACTGCTTCTCCGCTGATGCTGGCTTCCGAGATCCGCTGCATGTTCTTCATGCGGCCCTGCATCCGCCGGTGTTTCTTTCACAAGTATTCCCGCCACGGTCTGCTTCAACTCACTAACTTCCGTTCCAAGCTTCGACAGCATATCTGCAGCCCGGTCCGTATTTCTCTTACGGCTTCTGTAAACGTACGGGTCATTCTCCTGGGAAAACCCTACTTTCCACGGCAATCTTCCTTTGCCTCGTATATGTCCTCCATGTTCAGGATTCCCGAGGGCATGGGTCAGTGCGTCTTTCTCTCTGTTGAACGTGATCAAGCCCTGTTGAGCTCTGGACGTTGCGTCAACAAGGTTTTTTGTGGGAGCAAACGTTTTCTGCCGATGAACACACGCCCCTGTCTCCGGGTCTAGCGAGACCCCATGCCCGTACGACCACATTTTGGCTCTTTCGTCCCATCCCTCTCTACCTAGACGGATTCCTCGCGCCGTAAGGCCGTCCTCCATCGCCTGCCACTTAGGCGCCGAAACGCGGTATCCTCTTGGCCCCATAATATGATGGTACTGTTTCTTATCCGCATTAGCCTTATTTTTTTTCTACATTTCCTTGAAATGCTCCGATTTCTTCTGCGTCACAAATTCTGGCCAATCAACTCTCAGTTTCTCATATTGTCCAGTGAAAATCGGAGTCTTGCCCTTGTTGACATATTCACGGAACATTTTTTTCTTGAAGTTCCAGAATGCTTCGGCCATCTTCTGAAGAGCGAACTCTTTGACTATCCTCCTCCTCTGACGTCCACCCAAAACGTCGTTACCGAATTCATCGAATTTGTTGTATTCCGGAGGTAGAATGAAATGTACCATAAGCTTTATCCACAGATCCCTTTTCTTTCTCTTGTCGAAATAACTGAAACCAAGACGTGCTTTCTTTGGCTCCTTCCATTCCTGGACTGAGATCGGTACGTTGTCTCTAACAATGACTCCGCATTGGTTTATAAACTTTGTGGTGTGCTATAGGGGCTTGCCGGTTTCACCGACTGATTCGATGGTATATGTTTCTCCTTCTTTCATCGCCTTAGATTTGCCCCGCTTTGTCGTACTTGATCCGGCCGAGGGCTAAAATAAGAAAGAGAGTCGCGCGCGTTAGTGCATATGTATTCACATTTCAGTAAGTTTGTATCACGAGAGGCTCAATGTATATATATATACCTCGCCGGAGGTGGTTGTTCTTTGCAATTGGAGATCGTCGTTTGTCGACGGTTGACCTCCGTCATCAATGTCCATTCCTTCACCTCCTTGATCATGGACAATGTCCGTTCCTTCACGTTCTTGATCATCAAGGCTTCAGATAAGAAGAGACTACATCATGTTCTTCGGCTATCATTTCTAATATAAAACCTTCAGCCTCCTGTTCCGTAAGCGTCAAGGCTCTATTGTCCGCCATATGTCACTCCTGCAGACATGCATGTAGTAAAAATTAATTAAGTATATAGGAGACTTAGCAAATATTGTCGTAGAAGCAGGGAAAACAGATTGCTAGGGTTTTGGGTGGAAGAACGATGACCACCGGAGGAGGAAAACCATACTTTAGAGGTGTGTCCAAGATTAGTTTCTCAAATGACTTGGAGATCCCCATAGCTAGGTTGCATTTGCTTTCCTGGTCATTTTGTTATATATTACACTTAATATTCTGAATTTATTGAATTAAAAACTTATTTTCATTATTTTAATGAATTTAATTCAAATTCAAATATGGTCTCATTTTTAACTTTGTTAAACATGATTGAAAATGATATAAACAGATAGCTTACATTTTTGTGAACATTTTGCATTTTTTTCCATAATTTTTGGAATTATAAATTAAAAGTTATTTAATTTAGAAGATTTAATTATGTTCTGTAATTCCATATACAGTGGGCCCCACGTGTCACGATGACCTCATTAAAAAAAATCTCGCCAACACGTGGCCAGGTGACGTCATGATGACGTCACCCCTGGCGTCACACGGTGGTCGGCGGTGGCAGTTTAGTCTCCGGCGATTCCGGCCACGGGGGAGGGAACGGAGATGGGGAGGAGGCCACGGCCACTGTGGTCTCGCCGGCGGCGAATCTGGCCGCGGGAGCGAGCGAGAGGGCGGCGCGTTCGAGTGGTCGCCGTTCGAGGGCGGCACGTTCGAGGGGTCGCCGTTCGAGGGCGTTGGTTCGAGGGCGGCGCGAGACCCGCGGGGAACCTACCGGAGACGGCGACGGGGCGGGGGCGGAGCAGGGTGGAGGCAGTGGAGAGAAGGGCACGGCGACGGCGACGGCGACGGCGCGGTCCTCTCGCAGAGTCTCCGCGTGGGCGACGGCGACGGCGACGGTGCAGAAGACGAGCGGGCGCCGGCGCGAGGAAGACGAGGGTTTGGGACTTAGAAAATTTTGGGGCAGGAGGACATCGCGCATGTATAGGTCCAGCCTTTAGTCCCGGTTGGTGACACCAACCGGGACTAAAGGTCCACCGGGGTACCCTCTGCGGGCCTTTAGTCCCGGTTGGTGTCACGAACCGGGACTAAAGGTGCAATTTTTCGCGGCGTTTTCGTTCCCGCGCAGAACGAGGCTTTAGTCCCGGTTCGTGACACGAACCGCGACTAAAGATGGTTATTCAAATACTTTTCCTTTTCCCAATCTTAAAAGTACAAATAATATTTCAGAAAATTCTGAAAAATTAAACTAATTCTTTTTCCAATCTTAAAAATACAAATAATATATCAGAAAATTCTGAAAAATAAAACTAATTCTTTTTAAAATCTTAAAAATACAAATAATATATCAAAAAATTCAGAAAAAAACTAATTCTTTTTCCAATCTTAAAAATACAAATAATATATCAGAAAATTCAGAAAAATAAAACTAATTCTTTTTAAAATCTTAAAAAATACAAATAATATATCAGAAAATTCAGAAAAATAAAACTAATTCTTTTTAAAATCTTAAAAATACAAATAATATATAAAAAAATTGAGAAAAATAAAACCCCTTTAGTCCCGGCATGTTTTACCAACCGAGACAAAATGGTTATGGTTTTGTTCCATCCAATCAGAAAGATTCACAGACATCTTGAATATATATATATAGATAAAAAAGGCAGTACATAATGGCTAGAGTGGATCTAAACCTAAACGGAGAGCATAGATGCATGATCTGATATCTGCTAGTCATACTCCTGCCTAGGCCTATAGTACTCTGACTCGTAGTCGTCGTAGTCGCCGCCGTCGTCGTCACTATCGTCTGACGGTGCTCTGCACTCCCTTGGAGGATCACGACTCCAGGACTGGGCCTGAGGGTAGCGCAGGCGGGGGATATCGCCGGCCCTGATGTAGTCCATGACGCTCTGTAAAGTCCGGCCGGACCACCATAGCCGACGACCGGCCTCGTGAAAGTTCCCAGGAGGCAGGTCGTCCTCCTCATACCTGGCGAGCGCCCTCTCACGCCGACTGATGAAGAAGGCATCCCAAGTATGCTGGTTATCGGGATGCCAACTGGGATTCCTCCGCTGCGCCGGCGTGAGCTCGTGATAGTAGTGGTTCGTGATGGCCGCCCGACGCGCCACACCTTGAGGAAGAGGAGGGACCGGCACTCCTCCGGCGCTCAGCATCCAACCGGCGGGAACGTTGTAGCCGCACGAGCAGGGGTAGTTCGAGGCGGAAAGTGCCTCCGCCTGGATGAATGTTAGAGTGGGTACGGTAGAAGACATGAGAGAGTGGTGAGTTTGTATGTGTTTATTCCAATGGTGTGGCAATGCATACATATATATATAGCGAGAAGAAAACATCCCTTTAGTCCCGGTTGGGGACACCAACCGGGACTAAATGGGTTAGGGTTTCGTTTGGACCAATAAGATAGAATCACACGGATCGTGTGTTTCTTTAAAGCGCTTGTGAGTCGTTGGATCCGGGGTGTGTTTCTTTCGAGCTGTTGTGAGCCGTTCGATCAAGGCTACGGTGTGTTTCTTTCGAGCTGTTGTGAGCCGTTGGATGAGGTGGTTTCTTAACCGTTGGATCAAAACCCTAGCATAACACTTTGTGAGCCAGAGGACCCTATATAGACCCCACCTTCATACACCGGTCAGTTCATCGAGCAAATACAAAACATCCGGATTCGCCATCATACGTCCTGCCGTGCATTTGGTATGCATATTGCACACAGTAGCCACGGTGAGGCTGTATGATGGTGATACCGATTGTTTTGTTCTACACCCCCCCCTTTAACACATCCATCCATGCTTGGGTTGTGTTATGGTGGCGCGTGGCACGGGAGTTGTGACGCGTGGCCTGGAGGGGGCGGTATAAACTGACGTGCCTCGAGCGCGTCTTCTCCATCCCTCTGCATCGTCGCGCTTCCACCATGCCTCCGAGGAGGAACAACACCACCGGCTTCCGCGGCGTCCGAGCACGGCAGAACGGAATGTTCAGCGCAGATATCCGCTGGGGGGACGACCGCATCCCCCTCGGCTCCTTTGCGACGGCGGTGGAGGCCGCCCGCACCTGGGATGCGGCGGCCTGGCGCCTCAACCGCCCGCGGTCGCTGATGAACTTCAACGACTGCCACACCGTCTGGGAAGCAGAGGCCAGGGCGCCGAAGCCGCAGATCATCACTGCCGCCGACCACCTCCACATCCGCCACCGCGCGTTTCAGGGCCTAGTCGACGCCAGGGAAGACCGCGTCGTCCGCGAGTATTACCGGAACAACCCGGGGGAGGAGAGCGCCGACGAGGAGCTCTGGCAGACCCGCGCGGCTCAGCGGGAGGAGCGCCGCCTCGCGTTAGATGCCGCTCGGGAGGCGAGGACAAAGGCGCTGCAAGAGCTTCGTCGGGCCGACCACGCCGGCGAAGTCTAGGCCTCCGACGATCCGAGGTGGGGGCCTATCTCGGACATACCATCATGCACCTCTGACGACGACGAGGAGTTCACCGACGAGTTCGACGATGATGATGACCTGGAGGAGGTCACCGACGAGTGCCCCGACGACGACGACGAGGAGTAGTAGCGTTTGTCTGTTTTCTCTTTTTAATAAAAGAATTTGTATTCCGGCGACGAGGAGTAGTAGCGCGTCTGTTTTCTATTTTTAGTAAAAGTTATGAAATTAGATATTTTATCTCACAAGGTTTTGAGAAATTTAAGGTACCTTCTGTTTTCCATTTTTTTCCACTTGTTTTCTCAAATATTTTGCAAAGGAGTTAGTTTTAAACACATCAGAGATAATATAATTCACATGATCCTTTCAACAAAGTTTGGTACAATAAATTATTACACATAATTCTTCCCTTGTGTCCCCGCTTTCTTACGATTTGGCCGTATCCATGGATCATCCTCATCATTTAACTTAATGCTTGGGTCAGTGTTCACTTTGAAGGGCGGAATTTCACCAAACATATTATAATCTTCTGACATGTCTGCTTGTCCTCCACTCCCACGATGTTTCTTTTCCCTGAAAGAGCAATGTGGCGCTTTGGATCATCGCATGATGTACTGATCGTTTTCTTATCTTTCTGTTTCCTCGGTTTGCTACCCATGTCCTTCAAATAGAAAACCTGAGCGACATGTTTGGCTAGGACGAATGGTTCATCAAGGTAACCAAGATTGTTGAAATCCACCATTGTCCTTCCGTATTGCTCGTCCACCTTTACCCCACCTCCTGTTAGCTTGAACCATTTGCACCGGAACAAAGGGACCTTAAAAGAGGGTCCATAGTCAAGTTCCCATATCTCCTCTATGTAACCATAATATGTGACCTTTTGCCCAATCTCGGTTGCTGCATCAAAGCGGACACCACTGTTTTGGTTGGTGCTCTTTTTATCTTGAGAGATTGTGTAAAATGTATTCCCATTAATCTCGTACCCTTGGAAAGTCGTTATAGTCGAAGATGGTGTCTTGGCCAACATGTACAGCTGATCTCCAACATCATTGTCATTCATTAAATGTTTTCGCAACCAACTGCCGAAAGTATCCATGTGGTCCTTTCTAATCCATGATTCAGGCTTCCCCGGGTTGTCCGAGCGTAAAATATTCTTGTGTTGCTCGAAGTACGGAGCCACCAAGCTCGAATTTTGCAGAACTGTGTGGTGTGCTTTAGTCATAGAATGACCGTCCATACATATCGTTGATTTCCTTCCGATCGTGCCTTTTCCACTTAGTCTCCCCTCGTGCCGCGATTGAGGAATACCAATCGGCTTAAGGTCAGGAACATAGCCAATACAGAACTCAATTACCTCCTCATTTCCATAGCCCTTTATGATGCTTCCTTCTGGCCTAGCACGGTTACGAACATATTTCTTTAATACTCTCATAAACCTCTCAAAGGGGAACATATTGTGTAGAAATACAGGACCGAGAATGGAAATCTCTTCGACTAGGTGGACCAGGAGGTGCGTCATAATATTGAAGAAGGATGGTGGAAACACCAACTCGAAACTGACAAGACATTGGACCACATCGTTCTGTAACCGTGGTAGATCTTCTGTACTGATTACCTTCTGAGAGATTACATTGAGGAATGCAGACAGCTTCACAATGGCTACTCGAACATTTTCCGGTAGGAGGCCCCTCAAAGCAATCGGAAGCAATTGCGTCATAATCACGTGGCAGTCATGAGACTTCAGGTTTTGGAACTTTTTGTACGCCATGTTTATTATTCCCTTTATATTCGACGAGAAGCCAGACGGCACCTTCATACTGCTCAGGCATTCAAAAAAAATGACCTTCTCTTCTTTGGTAAGAGCGTAGCTGGCATGACCTTGAAACCATTCCGGATGCCGGTCATCTGGGTCTTTCAAAAGTTGCTGGTCCTGCCGTGCTTACTTTGTATCATTTGTCTTCCTATACACGCCCAAGAAGCTTAGCAAGTACACGCAAACATTCTTCGTAACATGCATCACGTTGATTACAGAGCGGACATCTAGGACTTTCCAATACTGTAGCTCCCAAAATATCGATTTCTTTTTCCACATGGGTACGTGCCTGTCAACTCCCAGCGGAATTGATTGTCCGCCAGGACCCTTTCCAAAGATGACTTTAAAATCCTTGACCATATCAAATATGTCAGCTCCAGTACGTTTCGCAGGCTTCGGACGGTGATCTGCCTTGCCGTTGAAATGCTTGCCTTTCGTTCTTACGTTATGATTTCGGGGAAGAAATCGACGATGACCCAGGTACGCGTTCTTCCTACAATTATCAAAATTAAACTTTCAGTCTCATGTAAGCAGTGCGTGCATGCTTTGTATCCATTATTTGACTGTCCCGAAAGGTTACTGAGAGCAGGCCAATCGTTGATGGTTACAAAAAGCAACGCTCGTAGGTCAAATTCCTCTTCTTTGTGCTCATCCCACACAGGTACACCAGGTCTGCCCCACAACTGTAAAAGTTCATCAACTAATGGCCTTAGGTACACACCGATGTCGTTGCCGGGTTGCTTCGGACCTTGGATAAGCATTGGCATCATAATGAACTTCGGCTTCATGCACAACCAAGGAGGAAGGTTGTAGATGCATAGAGTCACGGGCCAGGTGCTATGGCTGGAGCTCTGCTCGCCAAAAGGATTCATGCCATCAGTACTTAGACCAAATCTTATGTTCATTGTGTCAGCTGCAAAATATTTGAACTCTTTGTCGATCTTTCTCCATTGCGTTCCATCATCGGGGTGTCTCAACTCCGCGTCGGACTTACGGTCCTGTTTGTGCCATCGCAACAACTTTGCATTCTCTTTGTTCCTGAACAGGCGTTTCAACCGAGGTATTATAGGAGCATACCACAGCACCTTGGCGGGAACCCTCTTCCTGGGTTTCTCGCCCTCAACATCGTCACCAGGGTCATCGCCTCTGATCTTATAACGCAATGCAGTGCATGCAGGGCATTCATTCAAATTCTCGTATGCACCGCGGTAGAGGATGCAGTCGTTAATGCATGCATGTATCTTCAGAACCTCTAAACCTAGAGGGCAGACAACCTTCTTTGCTTCGTACGTACTAGCGGGAAACTCGTTATTCTTCGGAAACATATTCTTCAACATTTTCAGCAAATTTTCAAATGATGAGTCAGCTACATCTTCCCGTGCCTTCCATTTCAGCAAATCCAGTGTGCAGCCCAGCTTTTTCAGACTATTGTCGCATCCTGGGTACAGCGACTTCGTGTGATCCTCTAACATGCGATCGAAATTCTCTCTCTCCTTGTCAGTTTCGCAGCGTCTCCGTGCATCAGCAATGGTCCGACCAAGATCATCAGCGGGCTCATCATGCCTCTTCTTCACCTTCACCAAACCCTTCCCCACCTTCAGCATCATCCTCCATGAAAGTATCACCGAAAGCGTCATGATAGTTGAAATCGATATCATCCTCTTCTTCAACTTCTTCCATTATAACCCCTTTTTATCCATGCTTGGTCCAACAATTATAACTTGGCATGAAACCGTGCCGAAGCAGGTGCATGTGAACGACTTTTGAGGAGGAGTGACCCTTCTCATTCTTACATTCAGCACATGGACAGATAATAAAACCTCGCTGCTTGTTCGCATTTGCCACTACGAGGAAATCTTTCAAACCCGTAGTGAACTCGTCGGAGAGTCGATTACCGTACATCCATTGCCGATTCATCTGCATTATTATTATATAAAGTATATAATTAACCATCATGCATTTGTTAAACTAACTAGCTGGAAATAATACAAATCATGAAAGGTTCAAGTTGTTAACCGCGATCGCGGAGGTAAAATAAATGAAAACGCTCAAGTGCGGCTCGGACACTTCATATCATGTGTGTTTCATGCTATCGGGTATTTCATCGAACACCTTGTGTGCATAGTAGGAACCAAAAGCAAACCCACCACCCCTTGTGAATATTGTGAGTAGAAGTGACACCAAATGTGGCAAAGTGCAGCGAGTTGAGTCCTATATAGGGATGGGCCTTTAGTCCCGGTTCACCTGGACAACCGCGACTAAAGTCCTTGGGGCCAGCCTGAGGACCTATTAGTCCCGGTTGGTCTAGCCAATCGGGACTAAAGCCCCTCCCGTCCGGCAGCAGTGGACCGAGCGCACTGGGCCCAGACTATTGGTCGCGGGTCTCGTCTCGAACCGCGACTAAAGACCCCTATGGTCGCGGGTCGATTATTTTGGGAACTAATGGGGGCGTATGAAAGGCCTATTTTCTACCAGTGTGTTCTAGATATATTGTGTGGGACGAACAGCTGAAAACCCAAAGCAAAAGTTCGTTTGAAAAAATGGTCTTGTGCTTGAAGAAATTGATGGCGAAACTGCATCCAGCGATATATACATTTTCCGTAAATGATGTGCATGGGCATTGTGAATACTTACGCACCGCATATTAGAGATTTCAATTTTCCTCTCGAGTCATGCTCATGCATGAAGCCATGCATTAGGTATGTGTGGATGCATCCAGCTTCATGAACACGGTCGCTTGTCCTCACTGATGTGTTAATGCGACATATCTATACCTGCATCAACAGGTTTGGGGATGCAGTCCAATGAAGTAATGCGTCGAGGTGAATGAACAAATGTATCAGTTAAACCAAGCAATTACCTCTGGGTTGGCGTTCAACCCCGAGAACATCAGTGACGCGTTTAACACCAGCATCTACGACATCATCCTCGACATAGAGATGCTACCCTTCCCAAAGACCAAGCTGGAGCCCTGGATGAAGGACATCAATGTCGGCAAGCACGCCGCCGCCAAGTCGTGCACCATTAGCCTCCATGTCATCGATAGAGTGTCCACCCACCAAGGTCCAGGTGCCGCAGAACACACGTATCGGCCACAACCAATTCGCACTACAGGAGAACTTTATACAACGACGGTATTTTTCATACGCCGACGGCGGGCCGTCGGCGTACACCGGGCATGTAAGCGCATAATCAAAAAAAAAAAAATTGGGATACGCCGACGGCAACCCCAGCGGTTTTTTTTTCCTACGCCAAATATCCAAGTTTTTTTTTACTCACTCACCATTTTGAGCATAACTTTTGCATTCGAATTCGGATTTCGACGTTCTTTAGCTCGTTTCTAAAAGGAGAAACATATCAACATCATCATGCATATTATTCAAGCTACATTCTTCAAAAAAATTCATGAGCAAAAACAGAACAAATAAGAAAGGCTTAATGGTTATCGGGTGTAGACCTATAAGCTGGGTTTTTCTCCAGCGGGGTTAGACGTTGAATATTGAGAAAATATTGGTGTATCTATGATGAAATAGGTAGTTGTGTACATAAATTTTTTTTTTTTAAATCATGAACAAACTATGAGGTACATGTAGTTCAAATTTTGCCAGGTTCCAATGGAATCAGCAGAAAATTGTGTTTTTCAAAAGATATGGATGAAAATATTTTTCATATGAAAAAAGTTGGTTATTTGTGCATATAACATGGTCTAGTATTTTCAAAATTGTAGATCTCAAGTTTTGCAACATATTTGTAGTAGGTCCTTCACAAAAAACTATTTTGTACACTCGGAAAATGGAAAATGGTTGTTTTATTCAATGAAAAGGAAACTTCCTCTGTCTGGATGAAGTTTCGCCATCAAATTATTCAAGCATTTTTATTTATTCAAAATATATTATTATATAATCATTGTTATTTATTCAAATATTTTTCTAAAATTTAAACAATGAAAAAGTTAATAATATAAGTACATTTTGACATCTCATTTGAAATCTAGTTTAGGACGAACTCAAAAGTTAAGCATGCTTGGGCTGAAGTAATTTCAGGATAGGTGACTGAATGAAAAGTTTGACTAAGTTAAGTATGTTGACCAGATTAATTATGTTATAAGAAATTAAGTATGTGGCTAAGTGCCGAATTCCGAAATAGGATTTATAAAAAGTTCCAAAAAAAAACATGGAAAAAAATTCAATTGTTTTCAAGCCAGGGTCTAGCTTTCTAACCCTTTGTTACCGTCTGTGTTACTAATCGGGACCAAAACTCTCTAGCACCTTTATTATCGGTTCGTAAAGAACCAGTACTAAAAGTCGGGGGCGTTTAGTACCGATTAATTAGTACCATTGTCCAACCGGTATTAATGGCCCTCTGGAACCGGTACTATAGCCTTTTCTACTAGTGTTTTGGTCACATAGTACGTCAAGTTGACACAAGGTCGCCGTAATGTAATATCATTTTGTTCTATACATTACGATTTTTTCGATTTTTTCACTCAGAAAACGCTTATTAATGGTTCTATCCCAAACTCAATTGAATAATTTATAAATTACGCTTCCTCTAAAATTTACTACGAAATTTGACCTGAATTTTGATGTTGATAGTGTCACAAAAGATTTCATGCCAGCCTTTTTCAAAACTGTACTTGATGTGCCAAATCCCGGATTCAGAAGCCTAACCTTTGTCAAGCTTGAACCAGTGACATGATTCGCCATATTGGTCTGCCACCGCATCGCTCTCGCCTAGCTCCCGTCGTCCAAAATTTACTCCTCTTGTTCCTGAACAAACATTCACTACGTATAGTTACATCGGCGGATGTGCCGGCTGCGTCACGCCTTGAGTACAAAAGAACACATGTGTTTTATAATATCAATGAACCTTAACAACCTAGTTCTAGGAAATAGGACCAACAATTTTTCTACTCCAAGTGCACTAGTGTTGAGTCAACAGTGATGTCCAACATTTTTCTCAATTATGTTTGATTCGTTGCAACTACGTACATAATTTTACAACATACATTATTACTTATAATCATACTCAGCGGTTACTGATCGGATACTATTGTCAACATGTATATTTATTACCTCAAGTTTAAATTCATCTCTGTATTTTTCCAAAATACAAAGTATAATGGTTCCCACACTAGTCGAACTACGTAGGTTAATCTTTGTACGATCTTACACTGGTGGAGAACAGGGCAGTAGCACCGGTTTGTAAGGGCCTTTGGACTCGGATACAAATCCGGTGCTACGTATCCGGGACTAAAGCCCCCCCCTTTAGAACTGGTCTGTCACCAACCAGTTCTAAAGGCCTCCACGTGGGCGCCGAAGAGCGCGCGCAGGCGGAGGACCTTTAGAACCGGTTGGTAACACCAACCGGTCCTAAAGCTTTTTTTTTCTCTTTTTTTTTTCCTTTTCTTTTCAGGGTTTCCGATTCCGTATTAAGGGTTTAGGGTTTAGGGAGTGTTCCGTATTTTCAGGGTTTCCGTTTACGTGTTTCCGTTTAGTCTTCCGATTCCGTGTGTCCGTGTTTCGTTTTTTACGAACACGGAATCGGAAACACGTAATCGGAAATACGTATCCGGAAACACCGATTCCGTGTTTGCGGTTAAGTGTTTCCGATTCCGTGTTTTCGGTTAAATGTTGATGCACCAAATAAAAGTACATATATATATACATGTAACACGAAGTAATCGACCGAGCATTACATAATCTGAAGTTCGTTTTCAATAGTTGTATACTTGCATAGAGAAGGGAGCTGGCTATTGGTTCATAGGATGAAAAAATTCTCCGCTTTCTGCTATGACTTGCCTGAGAAGAAATCCTGCCAATTCCTCTGCAATAGCCTTGCAACGGTCGATTGGTTTGAGCATCGCCCGCTTTCGTGCCATATTTAAAAGAAGTAGATGAAAACAATTAAGTTATAAACAAAACTAAACATAATTAATGGAAACATAAATAAAATTGTGAAGATCGGGTTACGTACCTCTAGATTTCTGGAAGTACGGGATTTCTCATTGATAATCCTGTGAATGAACTCGCAAACATAGTATCCACAATAATTAGTTCGCTGTGGTTGTTGCGGGACTTTCTATATACGAGAAACATAATTCAGTCAAATTAATAATAATCAAGAGAATGGTAATGGTATTGAAACCAGGGTACGTAGTACTACTTACTTTGTTAATCTGAAAGTGGAGCTTGTCTGCCCATGTACCGGGTTCTTCCTTGATGAACATTTGCCAAACCATGGCCGACAAAAGAAAAATTAATAGAAGAGTTAATTATTACTTACTTGATATCAGGAAATGAACGAAAAAGAGGCCGATGAAAGAAAGAGGCCGATATATATATACTTTTGAAGCATCTGACGCGCGCTCTTCCATGTGTCAGCGCCCCAGGTTAACGAGTCCCAGACTTCAACTTGTCCTTTATCGATTCTAATGATGAACAATATGAAGTGGGAACTGCGCAAGTGTATACACGCAGTCATGCATACTCATCAATTACACTTAACATCAGGTAAGCAAAATGGAATGTCTACAAGACAGTAACACTCACTTGAATCCGTAGGGCCAAAGTATTTCTTTTTTGGTACTTTGTCGCTTCAAAAACCTTAGCAAATCATCCGGTGTATCCTTGTTGAACCTTTCTATTGTGTTTTGATGATACGAATACGGGTCCATGAACCCAAAGTCCCAGATTCCTGCCAGCCTGCATTCACGAATCTTCATTCTGCATAGTAGCGTACAAAAAGAATGTCGTGAGTGATAATTATACGGGCAATGAACGCGAACTTAACTAAATAATTAAATTACAAAAATAAATCACTTACAAACAGTAGCAGCTGAGGATAGACTTGTCGAGGGCACGTTGATTGTACATCTGGAAGAAATCATCGAACTCAAGCTCGACACCGTAATCTCCGAAGTAGTGTTGATCCTGAACTGCCGCCATGATACAGTCTCTCTTCTGCCTTGCGGCCTCCAAGTACCAATCATGTAAATTCCGTAGTTGGGTTGTTAGAGCAGTAGGATTTTCGACCAGAGGGTGCTCGGGCTTGTATGTATATACCACATCAGCAATAGCGTAACCCACGTCGCCCATGCGTGGACCAGACACTGAATCCTTGTCAGATAACACCTTGAGCGGGGATTTGACCGTGCTTCTTGTTGTCCGAGCTGGGGAACTTGTTTCCCACATTTTGTCTGCTCCGCCTGCTTCATCTCCTCCGCCTGCTTCATCTGTGCGGTGTGCTTCTTTTCAACGTACCGTTCATAGTCTGAAAGGGGCGGCGGTGGCGGCGGTGCAGGATAATATAAGTTGTCGATGGTACGCTCAATTTTCCACTTTGGGATGTCCTTCAGAGTTTCCTTCCAGGTGTCTGGAGGGGGCTTCAGGGGAAACCGAGCGAACCATGCGCTGGTTTTGGCTTTCACGGCATCGGTTAGTTCCTCCGGAGTCATCAGGCCTGGTAACTTCGGGGGAGTCTCGACTTTCTTGGATTTCCTTGGTCTCTTCTTGGGAGGAGTCCCGTTTCTTCTGAACTGCAGCTTCCGCTTTGCCGTACCCATAGTGGGCGCATCCGTCGGCTCACGGGAGTGCACGGGCGATGGACCCTCGGCCTCGGGCTCCCAATCTTCGTTGTGGGGTGGACTTGGAGGTGCGTTGGGGGGACTTGGAGGTCGTGCATTCTATACGAAAGTGAAAAAACTATTAAAAATAAGCTTACATGTGGTGCAACATTCAGTAATTGATGGAGGTATGGTGCATTTGTACCTGGAGGAGTCGGTGGCCTTGGCGCCGCGTTAGGAAACACGATGTGTTTCTTATTCCACGATTTGATACCAAGCTCCATTTCTCCCAGTGTCTTCTCGCCTTCACCTCCAGGAATATGGAGCTCAATTGAATGGCATCCCGGCGTAATTGTTGACAACCCGACACGAGCATGCGATGCTGGAATCTGACCACCATGGTAGGTTGCTCCAGGTTGATTCGGTAAAGCATAGCCTGACGCCACCCTGAAGGATATGTTCCCCATTGGCATATGTATCTCACAGTTTGTCTTCTCCGTGATATCATCCACAGGGTAGTGGGGCGCCGACGGTTCGACTGCACGACCGTCTTCTAGCTGCACCTGCGTGAAACCCACACTGCTTCTATGCTGAGATGGGACGGCATCTGCTACAGGATCGTCTTCTATTTGCAGCTGATCAAGTGCAGGACGATGTTCTACCTCCTCTTGAGTGTCAGGTACAGGGTGTCCCCCTTTCTCCAAGAGAAACGCCACCTTCTCTTCTAATGTCGATATCCGTTCCAGCGGCTTCTTCTTGCTTCTACCACGGCTTCTGTAAGTGCCAATGTCCGCTGCAAACCCTATGCTCCACGGGGTAGTGCCCCCAAAGCCTCGTGTTCGTCCCCACTTTTCGGGGTTCCCGAGTGCCTTCGTCAGCTCGTCGTTCTCTCTATCGGGAACAAAAGTTACTTTTCGAACAGATTCTATTGCCTTCTCTAGTTCTGCTACGACATTTGTTATTTTGGCCGACCATGGTCCCTCCGCAACAATCATCCCAGTCTCAGCGTGCAACATTGCCCCATGCTCGAACAACCAGAACTTGGACCTATCGGGCCAGTCATGTGTCTGTGGAATGATACCTCTTTTCACAAGCGCATCTTCGTAGCTTCGCCACATAGGCAGGGCAGTCATGTAGCCACCTGACCCCAAAATATGATGATATTTCTTCTTCTTCGCATTCTCCGAATTTGTGGCTGATCGGGATGCAAAGACACCCGATTTCTTGTACGCCTTAAAATCATCCCAAGCGTCTCTTATCTTCACTAGGTGCCAAGTGAAAACTGGATCTTCGTCCTTATATTTCTTCCACAGTTCTTTCTTCCACCTCTGGAATTGTGTGGCCATCTTCTTCAAAGCCCACCTGTCGACTTTCTTCTTCTTATCTTCCGCTACGCTGAAATTTAGCCATAACGTGTCGCAAAGAATTTTTTTCAATCTTTCATCGACATAAGTAGCTCCAACGTTGGCGCCGGTCTTCGGCTTAATCCTTTCTATTAACTTGATCGGGACCAGGTCTCTTACAACAACTCCGCACTGATTTACGAATTTGCGATAAGTTTCTGGGGGCTGCAGTGGTTTGCCATCAGCAGCAACTGTATCGATCGGGAACCTTGCGGTATCTTTCGACCTTGCGGCCAGGCCTCGTTTCGACTTTGTCTCAGTACTTGCGGTAGCTGTTCCGGAGGGCGCCTAAACGGGAAAATAATGATTCGTTAGTAAATGCAATACAAATTAATTGTTGCGTCAACTGTGACTTGAGATATACATTGGCAGAGTTTGTTCTGGAGGGCACTTCTTCATCCTCGACGTTGTCGTCGTCATCATCTACTACATCTTCTATATTCTGAGCTCCGTCACCAGATTCGTTCAAAAATTGATTGCTAAACGCCTGTCCACCGTCGTCATCACGATATATGGCCGTTGCATCATCAAAAATCATCTCGCACATGAATCTTTCCTTCTCCGCCTCACCCATTCCCGCGAGCTGATCGGCGTGCGGATCATGTGCAGGTTCTTGGGGATCCATAGCTCAACACCTGCTAGTAAAATTTATAAAATGAAGAAACAAAGTAATAATTCTAATAATAATAGTTCTGGACATATTAATGAAATATTTAAACGTATGATAATACACACCAAGAGTTACATAGCTCGGGTTAATTTTTTTAACACTAATGCATCATGATCGAATAATATCACTTCTACATAGTCTCGTGACATCTCTCAAAATAATTAACTCCGACCGGGTCCTAAGCCGCAGGGTGCTGAGTCACGGGTGCTACGCATCCATAGATAAGGAACCCTCATAGGGTCATAGCTCACGTGGTAAGGAACCCTCCGAATAATCGAAAAACTGCTGCTATACTGCCTATCGAGCAAGTACATGTAGCGACAGACATGCTCGTCCTCCTCCCTGATACGTTGTTGTACCACCTCCTCAGGGGTCGGCTCTCTCCGCACCGAGTGTGGCCCACGCGATGGCCACCAAAGAATATCCGGGTCAACCACGTCACCCGGATTTCTCACCAAGCCGCGTGCCCTGGTACTAAGAAGCTCCCAGTGCCAGCCTGGCGGGGCCCAGTCCCGGACATCGCCCGGCGGGTCCAACATAGACATGAACTAAAAACATGCCCGGACTAAGTAAATATTCCGTAATTAAGTAAAATACCTTAGTGTTTCTAACTTAGTAAAAAATAGTAAATTGAGAAATATGACAGAAATAAGATGAAAGTAAAACAGGAACAAGATGGTAACTTAGTGAAATTTTTTAACTGAGTGAAATTATTCTAACTTTCTGAAATTTTCTAACACTAATTTAGTGAACTTTTCTAACACACTAACTTCTAACACAAAATTCTAACACAAAAATTCTAACACTAAACAAAATTGTAAAAACAAATTAAAGCACTAAAAAAAATCTAACACTAACTCTAAAAATTTCTAACACTAAATTCTAACACTAACACTAACTCTAAAAAAATCTAACACTAACTCTAAAAATTTCCAACACTAAATTCTAACACTAACACTAACTCTAAAAAGAATCTAACACTAACTCTAAAAATTTCTAACACTAACACTAACTCTAAAAAAAATCTAACACTAACTCTAAAAATTTCTAACACTAAATTCTAACACAAAATTCTAACACTAAACAAAATTGTAAAAACAAATTAAATCTTTCCTTACCTACGTACAGAGGGCGACGGGCGACAGTGAGGGGCGAGAGGCGATCGACGGGGCGGAGGCGGGGCGGCGGAGGCGTAGGCGGGACGGAGGCGGGGCGGCGGAGGCGGAGATGGCGGAGGCGGAGGCGGGGCGACGGAGGCGGACGGCGACGGTGACAAAGGCGGGGCCGCGGTGGGGATCGAGGCGCGCGCGCGGCCTCGGGTCGGTGGTGGGAGGCAGAGGGCAGCGGCGCGACGTCGGGGCGCGCCCGGGGCAGCGAGGCGGACGGCGACGAGGCGGACGGCCACGCGCGGCCGGAGCAGGGCTTCGCCGTGTGAAGGAGAGAAGACGCGCGCGAAAGTCGAATGAGTGAAAATTTTCACTAAGTCCTGGATATCGCCCCACTACGGACCTTTAGCACCGGTTTGTGTTAACAACCGGTGCGAAAGGGTCTTTAGCATCGGTTGTTAACACAAACCGGTGCTAAAGGTCTGTATTGGGGCCACTTTCAGACTGCGCGCCCTGTACAGACCTTTAGCACCGGTTTGTGTTAGCAACCGGTGCTAAAGGGTCTATCTACAAACTGCTCGCCTCCCGCGCGGCGGTTTTATTGCTACAGTGCGCACCGGCCCGATCTAGTCTCTCTGTTTCTTCTCTGTCTTCTCTTCTTCCTCTGTCTTCTCTTCTTCCTCTCTTCGATTTTCCTCCACCAAGCACCATGGCTGAAGTTTGGAAGAGATATGGTGTGGCCACACCATGCGGCAAGAGTCTCGACGTGTGCTACACCGACAATTGCGAGAGCCTCAACGGTGCTCTTGGGCATTTGACCGATCTCTATTTCTCCTCTCCCGATGAACACCGGTTCTTCGGGCTTGATCTAGAGTATACGGCGGATCAACGGGATGTTGCTGTCATCCAGATTGCGTTCAAGGAGGCCGTTTTGGTCTTCCAATGGTCAAGGTAACGCACATACAACCTTGCATTTTTGATTTGTTTGTTGCATCTGAAAAATAAATGTGTTGCAACATATCTAACATGTATCAAATTTTTGTTGTTGCAGTAGTTCAAAGCATTCTCCGGCACTTGTTGATTTTCTTGTCAACAAGGGGTATGACTTCTGCAGCGTTGACATCACTCAAGACCGTCAGAAGTTGATGCGCTTGCGTATTGTGATACCTGAAGATCACTACATTGATCTTCAGGACCTTCTCCATTTTGATGATTTGTACGGGCACAAGACTGGGATGGCTCCCATGGCAACTGCCTTCATCCACGACGGCTATGAAACCATGAAGTCTGGTTTCCCCTCCAAGAATCACAGGTATTGGGAGAAGACCCCACTGGACCGGACGAACGTCAACTATGCAGCCATAGATGCATACGTTTCCTACGAGTTGTTCCGCATCTACTCGACGGAGCTCGAGTAGATGTTGTTTGTGTACCGCATCTTGCGTTCGATATATGCATGTAATGGATATATTAGTATGTAATGGATATATTATTATGTAATGGATATTATTTCTATATTAATTCCTAGCTATACTATTTCTATATTATGTCAAACACACATTTCAAAACAAACAAACAAAAACACATCAAGAAAACAAACAAAAACACATCAAGAAAACAAAACAGAAAAAGTACCGTTTCTATATATCTGTTCACCAAAAACTACTGTATCTATATTTGTTCACCAAAAATAAATCTAGAGGTCCAAAAATTAATCTAAGCCAGGAAAACATATATCTAGTCAATACCAAACTCATCCAGTTGGATTTACTTGAAATACATTTTTGAACTCATTCTAAAAATAGTAGAAGAGCCTACTGGTCTATTATTAAAAAGGATGGTATTTTCATTTGGTTGTTGACCTTGATGTGAGGCTAAGTGCTATGGATAGATCTTTTCAATATGTATCCGGAACATTTTAGTTTGTCCATTTTGGTTATGTATTTTAAAAGTTAGGTTGAAATCATTCTCACAGATAGTAATCTGGTACATAACTTGGTAGTTGATTTCTAAAATGGTGTTGGATTTGCTAGCTAATGTATTTTGAACATGATTGATACATCACCATATTATTACTATCAAACATATCCCATTTCTTGCTTGCTTAGGAATGATTTAAAAAATTGTATATATCTCACTAGTTTGATGAAAATTTTCATGCAGCATTTGATACCGAGGTGATTATCATCTGATGACACAGAAGTTGTCTGAATCAGATAGCTAGGATCATATGTTATTTATTTTTATTGTGTTCTGTACACTATCTATCTCTCCCCATGGCATAGCTCATTGTGATAAGAGCTCATCTCATACTATGTTGATGTTGAATTTCTTCGTGTAGATTTGGAAGGTAGAATGAAGAACATTTGGAATGTAGAATTTCTCCCCATGGCATAATATTGTATCATAGCAATTTGGAAGGTAGAACAAATAACATTTTAGTCAACAAACAATATGGGAATACATCCTATAACTTGGTAGTTGATTTCTAAAATCATAAACAAAGATAAAAAATGTGGAGAATGGGAAAAATCTGATCACTTACCCCAGGCGCACATTACACCATATGCGCCTGCGGTACTGCTCTTATCCCAGGCGCATCTTTTCACTGTGCGCCTGCGGTAAAGTTACCCCAGGCGCATTTTGGAGTTTATGCGCCTGCGGTAAGTTAGGGTGGGTAATGAGTAAGGCAACGAGAAGTGAGAGCGCAAGTGATACATTGAGCATATATATCGTGCATACATATATATAATTGATTTAGCGAGATACCATACATGTAGATTGATTTAGCGATTGGTATACTAGCCCGCTGCTACTTTGTTTCTCACTTTTAAAAAGTACATACATATATCGCGACTATTTCCTTCTGTCAACCTTTCATCACAATCTTACGCTTGCCTTTCTTGGTCGATGTTGAATACGTGACTGCCATACTGTGACTTCTTCTGTCTGCCTCTGTGACAACCGGTCGTCACAATCTTACTCTTGCCTTTCTTGGTACCGGTTGCTGTTAACAACCGGTGCTATCTTTAGCACCGGTTGTTAACGGCAACTGGTGCTAAAGGGTCTTTAGCACCGGTTGTTAAATGCAACCGGTAGTAAAGGCCTGTACAGGGGGGCGCACGTTTCTTTTTTTCTTCTTTCTGTTTCCAAAGGGGGGTGTAGAACAAAACAAACGATATCGCCATCATACAGCCCAACCGTGGCTACTGGGTGCATATATGCATACCAAATGCACGGCTGGACGTATGACGGCGAAACCGGATGTTTTGTATTAGCTCGATTAACAGAATATATGATGTATCAAACCTTAAAGGGGGTGTAGAACAAAACAAACGGTATCACCGTCATACAGCCCAACCGTGGCTACTGGGTGCATATATGCATACCAAATGCACGGCTGGACTTATGACGGCGAATCTGGATGTTTTGTATTTGCTCGATGAACTGAATATATGATGTATCAAACCTTAAAGGGGGGTGTAGAACAAAACAATCGGTATCGCTAGTATACAACCCTGTCGTGGCTACTGAGTGCATATATGCATAACAAATGCACGACAGGACGTATGCTGGCGAATCCGGATGTTTTGTATTTGGGAGATGAACTGACCGGTGTATGAAGCTGGGCTATATATAGGGTCCTCTGGCTCACAAAGTGTTCAGCTAGGGTTTTGATCCAACGGTTAAGAAACACCTCATCCAACGGCTCACAATAGCTCGAAAGAAACACACCGTAGCCTTGATCGAACGGCTCACAACAGCTGGAAAGAAACACATCCCGGATCCAACGACTCACAAGCGGTTGAAATAAACACACGATCCTTGTGATTCTATCTGATTGGTCCAAACGAAAACCTAATCCATTTAGTCCCGGTTGGTGTCCCCAACCGGGACTAAAGGGACGATCCGTTTCTATTTTTCTTCTTGTCTTTCTTCTGATTGCGCCGTAACCATGGAACATCTTCATCATTTGACTGAATGCTTGGATCATCTTTGACTTTGAAGGGAGGAATTTCATCAAATTTATTGTAATCTTCTGACATGTCTGTCTTGTCCTCGACTCACATGATGTTTCTTTTCCCTGAAAGAACTATGTGGCGCCTTGGATCATCGTCTGATGTATTCGCTTCCTTATCTTTTGTTTTTCTCGGTCTGCTAGACATGTCCTTCACATAGAAAACCTGAGCCACATCATTGGCTAGGACGAATTGATCATTGCCGTACCCAAGATTCTTCTGATCCATTGTTGTCATTCCGTACTTCGGGTCTACCTTCACGCCTGACAGGTTGAACCATTTGCACCAGAACAAAGGGACCTTAAAGGAAGGTCCGTAGTCAAGTACCCATATCTGCTCTATGTAACCATAGTATGTGACCCTTTGCCTGTTGTCGTCTTTTGCATCAAACCGGACGCACTGTTTTGGTTGGTGCTCTTTTTATCTTGGTCTGCCGTGTAAAATATGTTACCATTTATCTCGTACCCTCTAAAGGTCAATACAGTCAAAGATGGTTGCTTGGCCAACAAGTATAGCTCATCTTCAACAATGTTGTCATTAATAAGACGTCTTTGCAACCAACCGCCAAAAGTCTTCGCGTGTTCTTTAGCAATGAAATCTTCAGGTTGCTCCAGGTATTCCGAGTGTAAAATATCCGTGTGTTCCTGGATATATGGAGCCGCCAAGCTGGAATTAACTAGAACTGTGTAGTGTGCTTGAGTGAAAGATTGCTTGTCCATACATGTTGTTGATTTCTTTCCTAGCATGCCTTTTCCACGCAGTCTCCCCTCATGGCGCGACTGAGGAACACCGATCGGGTTCAGGTCATGAATAAAGTCAACACAAAACTCAATGACCTCCTCTGTTCCATTGCCCTTGACCATGATTCCTTCTGGCCTAGCACGGTTTTTACCATAATTCTTCAAGACTCCCATGAACCTCTCAAAGGGGAACATATTGTGTAAGAATACAGGACCGAGAACGGAAATCTCTTGGACTAGGTGAACTATGAGGTGCGTCATAATATTGAAGAAGGTTGGTGGGCACACCAACTCGAAGCTGACAAGACATTGGACCACGTCCTTCTGTAAACTTGGTAGAGTTGCTGGATCGATTGCCTTATGAGAAATTGCGTTGAGGAATGCACATAGCTTCACAATGGGTACTCGCACGTTTTCTGGCAGAAGCCCCCTCAATGCAATCGGAAGTAACTGGGTCATGATCACGTGGCAGCCATGAGACTTAAGGTTTTGGAACTTTTTCTCTTCCAGGTTTAGTATTCCTTTTATGTTCGACGAGTAGCCAGATGGGACCTTGATACGACTCAGGACTTGGAAAAAGATCTCCTTCTATTCCTTGGTAAGAGCGTAGCTGACAGGACCTTTGAAATTCTTTGGATTCATCAGGTCGTCTCGTTCGTGCATACGTTGGTGGTGCAGCCGTGCTTTTGGTGTATCTCTCGACTTCTTCCCATGCACGCCCAATAAGTTTAGCAGGTTCACGCAAATATTTTTCGTCACATGCATCACGTCGATCGCAGAGCGAACCTCTAGGAATTTCCAATAGGGTAGTTCCCAGAATATAGATTTCTTCTTCCACATGGCTACGTGGTTGTCGGCGTCATTTGGAACAGATTGTGCGCCAGGACCCTTACCAAAGATTACTTTTATATCTTTGACCATGTCATATATATCAGTACCTTTAGGGAGGGTTGGCTTCCTCCGTGTATCTGCCTCGCCTTTGAAATGGTTTCCATTCTTTCTTACGGGATGCCTGTCTGGAAGAAATCGACGATGCCCCGGGTACACATTCTTGCCTATATGTATACTTTCAGTCTCGCCTAAACAGTGTGTGCATGCGCTGTATCCCTTGTTTGACTGTCCTGAGATGTTACTAAGAGCGGGCCAATCATTGATGGTTACAAACAGCAACCCTCGTAGGTCAAATTCCTCTTGTTTGTACTCGTCCCACACACGTACACCTTCGTCAGCCCACAACTCTAAAAGTTCATCAACCAGTGGCCTCAGGTACACATCAATGTTAAGTTTCTTGCGTCACGTGCAAAGTCCTCGTACTTATCGTTGATGTTTCTCCACTGCGACCCATCAACGGGGTGTCTCAGCATATCGTCTTCCTTACGGTCTTCTTTGTGCCATCGCAGCAACTTGGCATGCTCTTTGTTTCGGAACAAACGTTTCAACCGTGGTATTATAGGAGCATGCCACATCACCTTGGCAGGAACCCTCTTCCTGGGGCGATCGTCTCCCTCAACATCAGCAGGGTCATCTCGCCTGATCTTATACCGAAATGCACCGCATACCGGGCAGGCATTTAAATTCTCGTGCTGGCCGCGGTAGAGGATGCAGTCATTGATGCATGCATGTATCTTATGCATTTCCAATCCTAGAGGGCAGACAAGCTTCTTTGCTTCGTATGTACTGCAGGGCAGCACGTTATCTCTTGGAAGCATATTCTTCATTATTTTCAGCAGCTTTTCAAATCCCTTGTCAGATAATCCATTCTCTGCCTTCCATTGTAACAATTCCAGGGTGGTGCCCAGTTTTTTCTGGCCATCTTCGCAATTTGGGTACAACAATTTTTTGTGATCTTCTAACATGCGCTCCAACTTCAACCTCTCGTTTTCACTTGCGCAGTTTATCTGTTCTTCACGAATGACCTGACGAAGATCATCATCAGACTCATCAACAATGTCCTCAAGTTCAGGCTCGTCTTCCCCCATTTCAGTATCACTATGTTCACCGAACATAGGATAATTATTATTTTCCTCTTCTTCTTCATTGTCTTCCATTACAACCCCTCTTTCTCCGTGCTTGGTCCAACAAAAACAACTGGGCACGAAGCCTTCTTGCAATAGGTGGGTGTGTATGGTTCTTGAGCTAGGGAAATTCCTCTTATTCTGGCATTTTTTTATGAACAAAAAATAAATCCATTCTGCCTGTTTTTCTCAGCCACATTGACAAAACTATGCATTCCATTAAGGAATTTGGGACGACGTCGATCACTGTACATCCATTGCCGGTTCATCTACATTATATAAATTTATCAACAACCTATATGCTAAATCATCATGACTAAATTAATTAATTAATAAAAAAAGTTCATCACACGTTAATACCAAACTAGCGTATAGTGACCATACATATATAGTTCTCATAAAAATACACACTGAAACCATCCATAAAAACTCTCTCTAATTAATGCATTTAAAAACAACAACAAAATGCGATCAAAATCGCAACAAAGGTAACAATTGACCGGACGGCATAATGATACCAAGCCTCTTTACTAATTGCATATTTCCTAATCTTTCTAATCTTCAGGCGCATTGCGTCCATCTCGCTCTTGTGACCATCGACGACACCGGCAAGAACCTTTTCCAAGGTCATCTTCTCTCTTTCAGTTTTTTCCAACCTTTCTTCAGTTTTGTTCAATCTTTCTTTCTTTCAAGCCAACATTTTCTTGTTCAACTAAGTATAACTTCTCAACAATAGGGTCGATTGGCATTTCCGGTTCCACTACCTCCTAGATAAAAATATCTATGTCAAGTTGGTCGGCGTAAGTAATTGTCGTATAATCAGGAAATGAAAATATGTAGTGAAAAAATATAATATACCACATCCGAATCATAGACTGGACGAGGGCCAACGGGGACGGATATCAAAACCATTGCGCTATATATATAAAAAAAATCTTACACAATAAGAAAATTATATACAAGTAAATACGTAAATCATACAAATCAAAATTTGTTTTGGTAAATAAAAACAATAGGCTCACCAAGGTTGTGTCGGTGATGGGGCGATCGACGTCAGTGAGGAAGGGGACAAGGCACGCGACACTAAAAAAACCATAAATCATATTTAATTTTGAGCTCAAATTGCATCATTTTGTATACATAACAAAATGAATAACAAATTCTAGCTTAGGCATTTCATCAAACACCTAGCTAGAACAACAAAAATGAAATGAGCAAGAAAACGAGCAAAACTTGCAATGCCGGAAGAGGGAATGTTGATGCTAACCGTAGAACCGATGGGTACCAACAATCTTGACAAATGGTGGAGAAAAATGGGGATGGATTAGACCCCACAAGAGGAAGGAGAGAGCAAAAATGGAGTTGAGCTCGAGCTGAAAAAAATGGAGCTGAGCTCGGGGTGGTATGTAGGGTTTAGGGGAGGGTTTTAGGACCAGTTTGTGTTACAAACCGGTTCTAAAGGTTCTGACAGCGGGACCCGTAGTTCCTGCAAAAAATGAGAAAACCTTTAGAACCGGTTTGTGATACAAACCGGTTCTAAAGGGTCTGTCCCCTGGGCCCCCTCCCTGCAGCAAATGGCCCCAAGGCCTTTAGGACCGGTTTGTGTTACAAACCGGTCCTAATGGCCTTGCGGCCATTTGCCGCAGGGAGGGGGCCCAGGGGACAGACCCGTTAGAACGAGTTTGTATCACATCCGGTTCCAATGTGCTTGGCTCAATGCCCTGTTTTCTACTAGTGTTACATCAAGCTATGTCACTTAATCCAACAATCAATATTATATGAAATACAATGGTACTAGTAGACTTGTGGTACAAGTAGGCCCGGAAAAGATTCTTGTCCAGACTGGTCCGCATTTATTTCTTGTGTGCGGATCATCACACCAATGATCATGCGTAAACGTAATTATAGTTTTGGAAACTGAAAACTTCTTTCTTTAAAAAACAGGAACTCGGTATGGTGCCTTTGGGACATACCTGCGAACCGGCAATAAAATGTGTGGTCCTTAATCGTTTTTCTATAATGGTAAATACTATATATCGTGGTACGATATGGAGCTTGTTGGGGCGCGTAGAGATAAACAAAAACTTTTCCTACGCAAAGCTCCCAAGATCTAGCCGAGGTAGGAGGCCACGAGTATTACCACTAGACGCGCATGTGCGGATTATCGGTGCAGCGCGTCGGGGCATTGCAGTCCCACGATCCAGTCCGGCCGATCCAATCCCTCGAACGTCAAAGTGCTGAACGTACAGCACCTCTGCCGGTATCCACACGTACGAGGAGGAGCTCCGACGGCAGACTGCTAAGTCTGGTGAGACGGCTGGACTGAGTGGGCTAGGGTTCCCAACGCATGGGAGAGTGGACTAACGCGCCCGCTGGGCAACCTGCGCCCCTCTTTATATAGTGTATGGTAGTGGGCTGCACAACACTTGTGGCCCATTCCCTCTGTGAGTCCGACTCACAAAATCAGTCCATTTCCGGTTTGGGTCCAACCCAACCAATACTTGTTCCCGCCCTTAAGTGTGCGACCCTACAGGCTCATGGCGACTTGGACACAATTGGAGTCCTACTCCCAATCGATCAATCGGTAGCGGCTCCTAGCAGAACGTGCCGACTCCCAAGTCCCATTGAGTCATGAAGACATACCTTTCAATGTGATATTCATCTTAGTCCCTTTTGCCTCACGATATACCTTGTCGAACTATAGGCGATTTATCGTCATCCCTTTAATAGTTCAACTCTCTTCTCGATCCGTGATATGTGATTCCTCTGACTAACTCTTAGTCAACCGACACAGTTAACACTTAACTGAGTCGCGCATGGCCATGCTTCCTGCATCATATCACTCGAGAGGGCCCAGAGAATATCTCGCCATTCGGAGGGGCCAAATCCCATCTTGATTATCCACATCACGCAGGTTGCTTCTCATTCGACCCGAACTCTGCCTTTATAGTTGCCTTGTCACAGAACAACGTTTGACAGAACCTAAGTCGGTGATCCACAACTCGGATTGTGCGACAACCTCAGGTCTAAGGATTACATTGATTGAGACATGCAAATGACGACTTAATCGTTGCATCTCAATGTGGGTCAGTCCGACTTGCTAAACTCTTTAGCCAAGTCCGTGAACGTTGGAATGGCATCACCATGCCCATGACAAGTGGAACCGTGTCATCAGTCAACACTCACATTAGTCTAGGGTGTGTGTCCAGCACAACCTAAATGACCAAGGACAATCTAGTATGAACAACATGAATATATAGTTCCACAATCGAATCATATTCAATGACATCAGATGTTCAAAACAAGGACAACTTAATAACTTTATGAATACAATGGGAATTACATCATACATGATTGCCACTAGGGCATATTCCCAACAGTCTCCCACTTGCACTAGAGTCAATCATCCTGGCATCATATGCCTAGGCATCTAATGCACATACCTCTCGTGTGCGCCTCATGCTTAGGCTGTGTTAGCGCCTTTGTCAACGGATCTGCAATGTTTGCATCCGTGTGTACTTTGCATAACTTGATATCACCTTGTTCGACAAACTGGCGAATGAGGTGGTACCGCATGAGTATATGTTTGTTCTTCTGGTGTTGTCTAGGTTCCTTGGCTTGTGCGATATCACTATTGTTGTCACAATATACGTCCAATGGATTGGACGCGCCCTGAACCACAACAAGATCTATCAGGAGGTTCCTGATCCAAACAGCTTCCTTTGCCGCCTCTGAGGCAGCAATACACTCAGCCTCTGTTGCAGATGCAGACACCGTATCTTGCTTGGAACTCTTCCAGCTCACAGCTCCTCCGTTCATTACGAACACGTATCCCGATTGCGAACGAGAATCATCTGAGTCGGTGAGATAACTCGCATCCGTGTAACCCTTTACACTGAATTCCTCATCACCTCCATAAACTAGGAACGTTTCCTTAGTATTTCTCAAATACTTAAGGATGTTTTTAACCGCTGCCCAGTGGGCTTCGCCAGGGTCAGCCTTGTATCTGCTCGTAACACTTAGAGCATAGGAAACATCTGGCCTAGTACAAATCATGGCATACATGATGGATCCGATTGCCGAAGCATACAGGATAACACTCATCCGACTTCGCTCATCAGTTGTCGAAGGACACTGAGTCTTGCTAAGTTTTATGCCATGGGACATCGGTAAGAATCCCTTCTTGGACTCTTCCATTTTGAATTTCTTCAAAACCTTGTCCAGATAAGTACTCTGACTCAATCCAATGAGCCGCCTGGATCTATCTCTATAGATCCTGATTCCTAATATGTAAGTTGCCTCACCCAAATCCTTCATTGAGAAACTCCTTTCCAATGACTCTTTTGTTTCTTGCAACATCATGACATCATTTCCAATCAGCAATATGTCATCCACATATAAGATTAGAAAGTTTACTTTGCTCCCACTAAACTTCTTGTATAAACAAGAATCATGATCGCTCTTGATGAAGCCAAACGATTTGACTACCTCATCAAAGCGAATGTTCCAACTCCGAGATGCTTGCTTCAACCCATAAATGGATTTTTGAAGTTTGCATACCTTGTAAGCATTAGCTCGATCGACAAAACCTTCGGGCTGTATCATATACATGTCCTCAGTTAAATTTCCATTAAGGAAAGCCGTCTTGACATCCATCTGCCATATCTCATAATCGAAATAGGCTGCTATGGCTAACATTATCCGAATTGATTTAAGCATCGCTACAGGCGAGAATGTCTCGTCGTAGTCAACTCCTTGAACCTGTCGGAACCCCTTCGCGACAAGTCGTGCTTTATAGACAGAAATATTTCCATCCATATCAATTTTCTTCTTAAAGACCCATTTGCACTCGACGGGTCTTGCACCGTCAGACAGATCAACCAAATTACAAACTTGGTTTTCATCCATGGACTTTAAATCGGATCTCATGGCTCCAAGCCATGACTCGGAATCAGATCCCACCATTGCTTCCGAATAAGTTGCCGGCTCATTACTGTCTAACAGTAAAACATCTCGAGCACTCTGTAATCTGGCATATCTCCGTGGTTCAGGTGCTATTACCGGTGTAGGTACCACGACCGGCTCAGCCTCCAAGGCGTTCGCCGACTCGCCCCTAGTTGGTTCCTCTCGAATTTCTTCGAGTTGCACTGTGCTCCCACTGACTTCCCGACTGAGAAACTCTTTGCCCTCTTCCCGGTTGTAGAAGTAGTTCCCCAAGGTTTCCCTCGGATACCCCACGAAAATACACTTATCCGACTTGGGCGTGAGCTTGTCCGACTGAAGTCTCTTGACAAATGCTTCACAACCCCAAATCTTAAGAAAAGACAAACTTGGCTTTTTACCAGTCCACATCTCATATGGGGTCTTCTCTACTGACTTTGATGGTACTCTGTTTAGTGTGAAAGGTGCAGTTTCTTGACAATAACCCCAAAATGATAAAGGTAGATCTGTCCAACTCATCATTGATCGTACCATGTCCAACAAGGTCCGATTTCTCCGTTCCGATACACCCTTTCTCTGCGGTGTACCCGGCGGAGTGAGTTGAGGAACTATTTCACAACTCTTTAGAAGGTCATCAAACTCATGGCTCATGTACTCGCCTCCACGGTCCGAACGTAGAAACTTTATTTTCTTGCCGAGCTGATTTTGTACTTCATTCTGGAATTCCTTGAACTTTTCAAAGGCTTCCGACTTATGTTTCATTAAATAGATATGTCCATACCTACTTAAATCATTAGTGAAGGTAATGAAGTACTCATAACCACCTCTGGATGTCGTGCTCATTGGTCCACATACATCACTATGTATTAGTTCCAACAAGTCGGACGCCCTTTCACAACTCCTTGCATAAGGTGTCTTGGTCATCTTTCCTAGTAGGCATGATTCGCATGTCTCGAATGACTCTAAGTCAAACAAAGTTAGAAGTCCATCATCATGGAGCTTCTTCATGCGCTTCCATCTTATATGACCAAGCCGACAGTGCCAAAAGTAAGTCATATTCAGATCACTTGATTTCAACCTTTTAACATTATTTATGTTATAGACCGATTCACTATCAAGATTTAAAAAAAATAACCCGTTCTGAACGGGTGCAAAGCCATGAAACATATCTTTCAAATATAAAGAACAACCATTATTCTTAATATTCGACTCATAACCTTGTCTCATCAAACATGAGGCGGAAGTAATGTTTCGACTAAGCGCTGGAACGTAATAACAATTATTCAGTTCCAAAATAAATCCTGAAGGTAAATGAAGTTGCATCGTGACGACTTCCAACACAGCGACTCTCGCCTTGTTGCCGACCCGAATATCAACCTCTCCTCTTGCCACGCTCCTAGTTCTTACCAACCCCTACAACGAGTTGCAAATGTGAATGACTGATCCGGTATCATACACCCAAGAACTATTAGGTGCATCGGCAAGATAAATGTCTATAACATTGCACACAAGTGTACCTGAGTCAGAAGTCATAACTCCACTCTTGGCCTTGTCAGCCAAATACTTGGTGCAGTTCCTCTTCCAGTGGCCATCCTGCTTGCAATAGAAGCAATTGGCTCCGGCTGTAGGAGAAGGCTTAGTCTTTGAGGGAGCACTCTGGACAGGGCCATGGGCGCTACCTCCTGACTTATCCTTCTTCTTCTTAGTCCAGGAACTCTTCTTGACCTTAGCCTTATTCTGCACCATCAACACTTGACTAGCGCCTTTCTTGATATCAGACTCTGCCGTTTTGAGCATCCCATGTAATTTAGTGATACTCTTATCCATACCATGCATATGGTAGTTCGAGATGAACGGACCATATGCACTAGGAAGAGAGTTCAGAATTATATCAGTAGCGATCTCTTCGTTAATTGAGAAGCCCAACCGATCCAAAGACTGTATGTAACCAATCATCTTGATTACATGCGGACTCAGTGGATCGCCGTTTTTCAGCTTACAGCCAAGCAAAGCTTGAGAGACTTGATACCTCTCAGTCTTTGCTTGAGCCTGGAACATACTTTTGAGGCTTTCGATCATATCGTAGGCCTCAACATTTTCGAACTGCTGCTGCAAGTCCGGTTCTATGTGTGCAAGCATAAGACAGCTAATTTCCGTAGACTCATCTCTAGTCTTACGGTAGGCATTTGTGACAGCGACAGTCGCATCATCATCAGGCTCTTCTGGAAGTGGAGTTTCTAGAACATGTTCTTTCTTCTCATGTTTAAGGACTATCCTCAGATTACGATACCAGTTGGTGAAATTAGTTCCATTAAACTTATCTTTCTCTAGGATTGACCTCAATGCAAACACGGACAACTGAGGAAGGTTGCTAGGTGACACTGATCTACAACAGAAAATACGCAAAAACACTTAAGACATGTATTCATAAAAGAGCAGGCATATTGAATGCTTTAATACTTATGCTCCCACTAGAACCAACATCCCTCCGATGGTTGCTAAGTGATTCAAGATACTAAATAAGCAAGCCGACTAGTGAGCTTTAGCATCACCGCTAGCCGTCAAGTGATCTAGGTAGGCAACACCATGCCAATCGTATCTTATACGACTCCTGTTAGTTGGGTGACATCACATGCCCCGGCTCCCAACCGGTGTTATGGACTCGTCTAGATTACCAAGTGCTTCTGCTTGTAAGAGTCCGACTCAAACCCACCTAACCGGAAAGAATTGGTAGCACCTCAATTTTACGAGCCCACTACCAAGAATGTCCGACTTGTGATGGTGCAGCACTAGCAGGGCGACCGACTAGACCTTCTTTGAGGGATTAAAGAATCTACCAAATATCTAAATAGAGGTAAATAGAGACATAACAATAACAAATAAAGAAATTATAATGTGAAATGGTATGGCTCTCTTCATGGTGATCTCCATCTCCACGAAGCTTGTAAGTCGACTCGTGCCAACTCTTGTCACGTGCCATCTTACTCCATGTAGCCGACTTGTACATCGACTTGCATGCCACCGGTTTCTCCAACAAGCTACACTTGCTAGTAAATCAAAATTTACATAGAGAATCCGACACGCAGGCCGGTATACAATAAAATGACAACACCTAGGCTCCAGCCGGCTGACAAAAAACATGATACGCAGATCATGTATGGATTACACACATCACATGCACATAAGCCATACCATTCACAACTTCCTGCAAAAACAAGTTATGCATAGAGACGATATCTACCGGCGTTGTGAAACTCGTAACGACATCTAAGGCGCTACGACAGGGCGAAGCCGGCGGTCCCGAACATGGATTTCTTCATCGGATAAAACGATTTTACCCGAATCTGATCCGTATTCCGATTCGACCAAACTCTTTGATCTTCGATCACCGCAACTGGATTTATGTGTCACGGTATATACCCCGATGGCGGAAACCGACCGGTAGGGGTAAGTTGTTCCACGACCTTAGCAGTATGATCACGGAAACCTGATCATCCATTAACCCCGAGTACAATTGATCCAATCAACCTTGTACAAGACCGATCTATCTCATAGACCGACCACCAAAACAGCAATTAGATCACATCTAACGCTAACTACATATCACATATGTACGGATCTCGGGCCTAATACCACTGTTGGGGCGCGTAGAGATAAACAAAAACTTTTCCTACGCAAAGCTCCCAAGATCTAGCCGAGGTAGAAGGCCACGAGTATTACCACTAGACGCACAAGTGCGGATTATCGGTGCAGCGCGTCGGGGCAGTGCAGTCCCACGATCCAGTCCGGCCGATCCAATCCCTCGAACGTCGAAGTGTTGAACGTACAGCACCTCTGCAGGTATCCACACGTACGAGGAGGAGCTCCGACAGCAGACTGCTAGGTCTGGTGCGACGAGTGGACTGAGTGGGCTAGGGTTCCCAACGCATGGGAGAGTGGACTAACGCGCCCGCTGGGCAAGCTGCGCCCCTCTTTATATAGCGTATGGTAGTGGGCTGCACAACACTTGTGGCCCATTCCCTCTGTGAGTCCGACTCACAAAATCAGTCCATTTCCGGTTCGGGTCCAACCCAACCAATACTTGCTCCCGCTGTGCGACCCTGCAGGCTCATGGCGACTTGGACACAATTGGAGTCCTACTCCCAATCGATCAATCGGTAGCGGCTCCTAGCAGAACGTGCCGACTCCCAAGTCCCATTGAGTCATGACGACATACCTTTCAATGTGATATTCATCTTAGTGCCTTTTGCCTCACGATATACCTTGTCGAACTATAGGCGATTTATCGTCATCCCTTTAATAGTTCAACTCTCTTCTCGATCCGTGATATGTGATTCATCTGACTAACTCTTAGTCAACCGACACAGTTAACACTTAACTGAGTCGTGCATGGCCATGTTTCCTGAATCATATCACTCGAGAGGTCCCAGAGAATATCTCTCCATTCGGAGGGGCAAAATCCCATCTTGATTATCCACATCACGTAGCTTGCTTCTCATTTGACCCGAACTTTGCCTTTATAGTTGCCTTGTCACAGAACAACGTTTGACAGAACCTAAGTCGGTGATCCACAACTCGAATTGTGCGACAACCTCAAGTGTAAGGATTACATTGATTGAGACATGAAAATGACGACTTGATCGTTGCATCTCAATGTGGGTCAGTCCGACTTGCTAAACTCTTTAGCCAAGTCCGTAAACATTGGAATGGCATCACCATGCCCATGACAAGTGGAACCGTGTCATTAGTCAACACTCACATTAGTCTAGGGTGTGTGTCCAGCACAACCTAAATGACCAAGGACAATCTAGTATGAACAACATGAATATTTAGTTCCACAATCGAATCACATATTCAGTGACATATATCAGATGTTCAAAACAAGGACAACTTAATAACTTTATGAATACAGTGGGAATTACATCATACATGATTGCCACTAGGGCATATTCCCAACAGAGCTAAACCTCCAACCGATCAGCTGGCATAAATATCTTTTAAAAATCAGACGCTTGGAGATTTGCCCTAATAATAAAAATCAGCGAGGGTTTCCAACGGTGGCATGAGGTCGTTGTTGCAAGTCATCGACGAGCATTTGCCATTGCCATGAGATTTAGTTGATGGGCATCGTGGCAAAAAACATAAATATCCTACGAACAATTCATATTGTATGTAGAAGAAAATTTTAATGTCGCAAGAAGCAAAAGAAATTTTATTTCAAATGAAATTACGTCTCCCATAGGAAGCAATGATGGTAGGAAAAACATTTTTGATACATTCTAAGCATATACTATTTCCTTTGGAAGCAAGTTATTTACTCTTTTGAAACCAATATGGGCAGAAACAAATGTTCGTTACACCGGAAGCAAACATTATTTCCTTTCGAAGAAAGTTATATTATCTGTTGGAAGCAATGTTGACACAAAAGAGATTTTGTTGCATCTTTTTTATATGGTGGAAATAAAATTCTAGAATGTAAGAACATGTAGTTATGTTTGAAGCAATCAAAATGGGAAAGAAAGC